>VUQJ01007421.1:10435-34013 GCA_015108635.1 Andinoacara biseriatus | reverse complement strand
AAGTGGGGGGGGGGGGGGGGGGTACCCCCCCCCCCCCCCAATACGGCTCCTGTATGCTGGGATTTTCCCTGGTGGACACCCAAAAAGACAGGGGTGCTGTGTCCACAACTGGGGACTCCGTTCTTCTGTAGGGGGACTTCCAACACTCACATGGGCAACAGTATGAACTGGAGGGGAGTGACTGTGAGGGAGGGAGTGATCTGAACATGAGGTGGGGGCCAGAGGGAGGGCGGTCTGGGCTTCTCTGCTTAGACTGCTGCCCTATGATCCAAGGAAAACCACTGCAGGAAAAATTAGTATAACGGCAGATTGAAGTTTCTCTTTAAGAATGTTGTTTAGGCCTAAAATATACTTTCAGGGCTATGGACACTTTGTAAAACAGTTTCAATCAGGAACTTAGCAAAGGTTATTTATATGAAGACAGAAAGATGTCAGCAGTACCACTTGATCCATGGGGTCGTTGGAATAGTAGCTCTCAGCGTGGGTGCACCGGATCCAGGCAGGTTTCAGCAGGTCTTCCTCTTCTTTCTCATCATCGCCCTTCTCCTTCACTTTTTCTCGCTCTCTGTCCCGCTCCCTCTCCCGCTCTTTGTCTCGGTCTCTGTCACTGAAGGCCTCATCGGAGTCTCTGCTCCTTATGGAGGAGTAGCTGCGCTCTCTGCTCAGCCCCGAGGAACTCTCTGGCCTCCTGTCCTTCTCCTCTTCCCAGCGACCGCGTTTCCTGTCTCTGCTCGTTGACCGGCTGCACATAAAAAAGAAAACTCAGCATGAGACAGGAAGTAAAACTGAGTTAAGATCTCATGTTTACATCAAAGAAAACAGATTAATCCTAATGCACCAAAAAAAAAACAAGAAAGTAACAGAGTCAATCTGCAAATGCAAAATAAATCATTCAAACTGCTCGTCCTGAGCTGTCTCTCTGATATACTCATGTCGTTTCTTGTCCATCCTGGAAACTCCCAATGAAACTCTCAATATCTTCTCAATACCTCCAGCTCAGCCTCCTGTTTCTGTGTCAGTGCCACCGTCTCCATCCATCATAGCACGCCTCACGACCACCTTGTAAACCTTCCCTTTCACTCCTGCTGCTCTTCTTCAGTCACAAATCACCCCTGACACTCGTCTCCACCCGCTCCACCCTGCATGCACTCTCTTCTTCACTTCTCTTGTGCACTGTCCATTGCTTTGGATGGTTGGCCCCAGGTACTTCTGCTTCTTGCATTTTCACTGTTCCAACTCTTTCTTCTAAAGATTTCATACAATGATGTGTACTTCTCCCTTCTCAGAAGGGCACAAACTGGCTTTAACTACAACTGAAAGGGAAATGGGAGGCTCTGGTGCAGAAACTGAACAAGAGCTGCACCTGAGTCACTCTAGTAATGAATGACAGGTGTCACCACTCCGGGAAAAACCTCTGCATCAGAGCTGGAACAGGTACAAAACAAGTCTAAATATGAAGCAAAGCAATCGCAGAGATTTTAAAATAGTTTTTCTCTAGAAAGTCTCATTTCTTCAGGCTGCTGCAGCGTCTCGAGCTCCTCCTGTACTCATACATCCTTGAAATGGTGGTAAAGACGGACACGACTAAATGCGCTCTCTTTCAAAAACCTAAAATTTATGAGCAGTATTTTATTTGTCTGTTATGGCTTAAAGAGTAAGCAGCATGAGTACCTTCGAGGTCTCTTTCTGTGCCTGTCGGGCGACTGGGACCTCCGACTGTCTCTGTGCCGATATCGCTCTCTGTGAACAGACAGAGTAGTTAAAAGGAAATCATTTCACTGATTGATTCCATTTGGCAGAGTGTCGTTTGTTTACCTGCTGCGATCCCTGCTCCTGTGTCTGGGGGGAGTCCGGCCTCTGTCATACTCAGACCTGTACCGTCCACCTTCTTGCCTGCTGCGCCTGTCTGGACTCCTCCCACGGTCCTTCCTCTCTCCAGGAAACTCCATTTTGTGCCTGTCGCCGTGGCTTCCATAGCCAAAGCACTTCTGCCTGTGGTCATCGTGGCGATAACCTCTTTCTGGGGACCTCCTGCTGTCCATGGGCTTCTCATACTTGTACTGCCCCCCATGCCTGATGCTGTGGTCTGGTTGAAACTGGGTGGTGTTTTGGGTGTAGCTGGGACTGAAGGTAGGAGGAGGGAAAGGAGGGTGAGGAGGATGGGGATAGTTCATGGAGTACGGAGTGTGGTAGCTCATAGCTTGAGAGGCCATAGGGGGAGGCATGGGTGGGTGTGGTAGTGGCGGTGGGGGCACAGGAGGCATCATGTAAGGGTGGTAGGCATTTTGAGCAGACACCTGTGCCCCTGGATTGGGACCACCTGCAGAGCTAGGTAAGGGAGGAGGTGGAAAGTTAGGTGGTGGTTCAGGGAAGCCTTGTCGGGCAGGGGGCTTGGAGAAAGGTGGGCGCACCGGGCACTGGTTAAGAGAACTGGGAGTCTGGGATTGAACCGGGGGTGGGTACTGCATGAAGTCAGAATGTGGAGGCATGTAGCCGCTGTTTCCATGATAGCCTGAACTGGGGGCAGTCTGCGAATCATAATGGTAGGAGGGAACTGGAGGCTGGGGAGGGGGAGGCCTTACATTGGTGGGTCTGTAGTTCTGGTTGGTACCATGCTGGCCTGGGGGCATCCCTCCCCGGGGACCCCCGCGATCCTGATGGAAAGACATGACTGTGGACATAAGAGAACAATGAGGCTGACGTCCACATGTGAATGAAACACGCCCTAAAATAAATCAGCTCCCTCTTTACTACGGCAGACCCGTGACCCAATGCGTCTGTCAATCTCCCGCTCCCTTCTCCCGTCACTTGTGAACAAGACTCCGAGATAGTCCACCCGGGGCAGGAAATGCCCAAAGGCAAAATGTATGAAACATAAAATTTTGCCACTGCCAAAACTTTAGGTCATGACTGTAATGTATTTACTTCATAAACTGATACCTTAATCTACAAGAACACAACATAACTTATTAGTAAACTTATATTTTATGTCATAAACCTATATCATAAAAAACATGATGTACCTAAAACCTTAAAATTAGTTTATGGAGGACACCCTGTGCCCCTCTTTAGAATCCTCCCTATATGCTGCAGATCTCTGCTACAAAGAGAGGGGAGGGCTGATGTCAGCCTACAGCAAAGTTTATAGAAAAGCCAAACTTATATGCCAAACTTAAAGCTGGAAAATGTAAAATAAAAGCAGCTAGTCTGCATGTAGGCAGCTTTTATTGAAGCTTCCTCTTAATCTCCTCTTACGGTGTCACATTGTAAAAGAAATCAGAGGTGGATGGGAGCAGCAAAAAAGAAATATATTTGGAAGTTTTTATTTATCACATTTTATTGCAAAGAATTATTAAAGCTGGTTCCAGTCCAGCCTGATGCTGCCTCGCACATAAAGGCTGGTTTCCAGCTTATTTCTCACTGAATGATTAATTTAACACCAGCACCGGATCAGTAATCAGAAAAACTTGGAAAATGTTGGATCGGTGCATCAGATACATCAGACACAATGCTACACAATGTTTTTGTAAAAAGGCCTCATTGCACGTTTTGCACATTCACAGTCTCGCTCAAAATGGACAAGTGCAAGTTTTACAATTGTAATTAGCAAGTTTATTCCCACCTGCCATACTATTGAGGAATTTTATACACAAATGTATATATGATAGAAATATTTGCGACAATCCTAACTGAGCCTGCAATAAGACATGTGGTGGTTTTATAGTTACTGCGTGCTTTAACATTTCTGGATTTGTGAACTGTAATGTTTTTAGATTTATATGGAACTCTGAGCCTGAAATAATGATTAAGAAACTTCAAGCAGCGTTTGTGTAATATTACAGAGGCAACTAAAAGCTAATCACGGTTGAGCACCGAGAAACGAGCTGCTTGCAGTTATGAGTTTCACGTAACCAATACAAGCATAAAACGTAGGAAATAATTAATAGCAGCCGTATTCCGGTAAAAGATAAAGCTCATTCTCTGCTCAAATAATAATTGAGCGAACGGCAGCAGCTTCTTTGGATAGCAGGCATCATGTTAGCGAGCTAGCAGCATCGTTTAAGAAAGGCTGTAAGAAATTACCTTCAAATCGAGGAGGGCTAGGAACATACGTGCGTCATTCCGTCTTTCCTATTGGTTAAAAAAAATCACGAATCTCAAACGTCGATACTGTATTACTATTATTTTTCATATATGTATATTTATCATTTGCAGCTATGTAGTGCGCTTAGCTCTCTGGTCACGTTTTCGAAGTGCCAGTGTTTCAGGTCGAGATGGTTACGGAGACGGACACAGATGGACCAATCACATTCAGGGATTCGGAGTCGGTCATTGGAAGCGTTTTGGTGTGTTTCTAACACACAAATATAAATATATAAACAAATAAACTACTACAGCCACGCGGAGATATTCCGAGATTTAAACTTACAATACTGGTAGTTTAAATGATGACAATTTATGCTTTCAACACAAAACGAAGTGACTTTTTTGGAATATGTGGCGTGTAATATAAACGCTGGCCGGCCTACCGTTTAAAACACATTAAAAACTGCTTTAGACTTCTAGAGCATTTTGTGTTAATTACCTTGTGCTAATATTGCCTTCGGTGCCAGCCGACAGAAACAAATAAAATGCTTAGACTTTTTTTTCCCCCTCCTGGATCTCCGCTCTTTGTTGTGGTTAGTTTTTTCCTGTGAAAATGTATCTCTCTAGTTTTTCCACTTCTTTGTTCATTCCCTCACGTCCATTCCGATAATTTCAGCAATCTCTATCCAGGAATTAGCTGACACTTGTGAGTCCTTATATTGATCCTATGATTATTATTTCGTATACCAAGACTGTGATTATTAGTATCTCACTATTCCAAATTCAAAAGCTGCGGCGAAAGTAACCGGAAGTGGACCGGAAGTCTCCAAGGTCTGAACAGGCCAATCACAAGTGTCGACCCAACGTCGTTCTAGGGAGGTGCTTGTGATCTCGGTTACGGCGTAGATTTACCGCTGAAGCATAGCCTGATTTTTTAAATATTTTTTTAGACTTTAAGAATTATGCTTCTCCGTCGGGTCTTTGCGGGCCCACGTACGTAACCGGAAATCCTCTCTGAACCCTGATTTGCACCCCTCCAGAAATGTAACTACACATCTGTCGACGGAGCCTACAAGGGGCTTGTAGTTGGGCATAAAGTGTAGACCAGCTGTGCTAAACTCATTTCAGTTCCTGGGCAACATACAGTTCACTAAAATGACAAATTTTTATTTATTTTAAAAATGATGAAAAACTGAAAAATAAGTTCAATAAATACTCTAAAGTGATTCTAAAGAAATGCTAAGTCCTGCTGGGAAAGAGAACTAGTATCTCCATGAAGCTTGTCAGCAGGTGGAAGCATGAAGTGGTCTGAAACCTCCTGGCAGACGTTGCATTGACTTTGGACTTGATAAAACATGTTGGACCAGCCACCAGTGCCAGCAGATGACATGGTGCCTCAAAGCATCACAGACTGCAGATAATTCACACTTCAAATACCTTAGACTTCTACCTTCACACTCATGGACTTTGGTTTTCAGTTTTCTGGCGTGCACCAGCGAGTGTAAACTGATACAGGTAGATGCATTTTGTATAAGGAGTTTCTGTGGTGATCAGAGTCACACATCCGTTTCTTTTAATGAGCTCCATGTTGCTTCATCTTCTTCTGTATGTACACATTGTAAGAATTTGTGTGTGTGTGGGGGGGGGGGTAATTTTTTAATGTCTACCCCTATTTTTGATTGATACATGTGTACTTTAAAAGTGCTCTCATAATAATAAGCAGGACCAGCTTTAAAACTGTGTGTACTTGAGTCCTAACACCCCTAGAGGGCAGCAAAAGGTTTTTGGTTTTTTTTGTTTTTTTGGTTATTTTTGTTTTTCCCTGAAATTTCATTACAATAACTTGGGGAAACATTACCATGGAAACCCACTTCCTTTCCCGGATGAATGACTGAGACGGTGGTCTATGATACCACATTTATTTCCAATCTGCTGCACACTTAAAGAACCTGAGGAACACTCTGCCCTCAGTCAGTTGATCTTCTGGTGTTATTCTGAGAGGAGCCTCTTAAACTGCTGCTCTGTATTGATCTCATTGTGTCTCTGGAGACGGGCTGAATACAAGGGTCACAGCCTGCTTGTTAACCTCCGTGTGTGGTAACACTGATGTGCCCTCTGCTGTGATTTTATGGACAGCACGATGTTGCTCTGTGAATTCATGCGAAAGAACAAGGTGAAGGTGAACAAGCCCACGCAGTCTGCTCAGAGGAAACACCCACATTCTGCTCTGACCACTAATTACCTGGCTTCAGGGAGCCAATGTAAAAATCCCAGGCTGCTAGGTAAGTATTTTCTTTCATTTTGGCTCACCCAAACTATGAAATGCCACAAAAATATGACAATCAATCACTAAATTGTACGTGAAAAAAAATTCCATGGTCCAAAGCTGGGATAATTGGTTTCTGTGCTTATGACTAATGTGAAAGCAGTAGCTGCTACTAGTATGCAAATTTTCTTGTTTGTACAACATGTATAACTATATAAGTTACAGGCAAAAGATGGACGTAGCCACTGAGGTCACCCGAAGACTTTGGATGCACACGATTAGCATTTTGGGTGGCGATGAGTATCGAGGTAATTTGTGAGCGAGGGATAGCAGCAAGAGTGGAGGTTCATAAGATGGCAGTGAGACCTGCTGTGATTTATGGTCTGGAGACAGCGGCACTGCCAGAAAGGAAGGAGGCTGAGCTGGGAGTTATTATTGGGAGCGATCAGGACAGACAAGATTGGGAATGAGGACATCAGAGGGACAGCTCAGGTTTGGAGACGAAAGAGAAGCAAGGCTGAGATGGTTTGGACATGTGCAGACTCAGAGGAGAGAAAGTGGATATATTGGAGAAGGTTTGCTGAAGATGGAGCTGCCAGGAGGAAAAGAGAAAGACATGAAGAGGACATGCAAAGGGTTGGATGTCAGGGATAGGGTGAGGAGCACGAGGGAGCAGCTGAAAGAAGAAGAGTCCTAAACTGTAGGGCTGATGGCTAATCAGTGCTAAACAACAGACTAATAAAATACTGGAATTTGACTCTGCAAAACTGAAGCAGAAACTTCAGGGATGTCTGTACCACACAGGCAAAACAGCTAAAACTCTTTGTAAATTCATGTCACCTCACTCATATGTGGCACAGATGAAAAGGACAGAGACATTAAAGGAGTACTTTTCACCACCATTCTTGGTTTTCCTCTGTTGGTCAGCAGAACTCCATTCGGATTCACGTCAGGCCGCCTCAGGCAGCATTAATATTCTCTGCCTTTCCCCGGCTTCATTCTCCTTTCTTTAAAATACAAAGGTAGATTTTTCCTCAATCCCCAGTGAACTGCAACACCATCATTCTCTGCCTGGCATGTTTTTATACATATATTCATTCATAAAAATGCAGAAAACTTGATTTCACAATTTCTGCTAGACTGTGTGATGCCGTCTCCTCTTTTGTTTTTATAAATTTAGACAATGTGCCCACACAGTGATATTTTTCATGGTGCTGAAAACCTCTGTTTAATAAATCTCATACTGTTCACTGCCGCTGATAGAGAGATCCAAAGTGTCACATAAAACAGGAATTAAGGATCACGCTGGAGTGGTTATGGTTTTTTTTCCTGAATGCAAACACAATCCAAGCATGTCTGAGGCCATTGTTCTCAGCCGGGAAAGGGTGACATTTAAACACCTCGGGGTCTTGTTCACAAGTGAAAGGAGAGCAGAGCGAACAGAGGCTCAAAGCAAAGCTGTAGATTCACTGCTCCTTCTACTCTGTACTGCCAAAAGTCTTCACTCACCATCCAAATCATTGAATTCATGTGTTCCAATCACTTCCATGGCCACAGGTAAATAAAAACAAGCACCTAGGTGAAATTTCCTCCCCACTAAATATTCCATAGTCAGTTAGTGGGATTATAACAAAGTGGAAACGATTGGGAACGACAGCAGCTCAGCCATGAAGTGGGAGGCTGCATGAAATCACAGAGCAAGGTCAGTGGCCTTCAGATCAGCTGATGTTTTCATGGCCGAGCAGCTGCATTCAAGTTTTACATCACCAAGTGCAATGCTCTCGCCAGCGGCCATTCGGGAGGGGCTCTGAGTAGAGCTGCTGCTCCTCCACATTGAAAGGGGCCAGTTGAGGTGGTTTGGGCATCTTATTGGGATGCCTCGTGTGCGCCTCCTAGGTGAGGTGTTTTGTGCATGTCCAAGTCAGAGGGGACCCAGGGACAGATGCAGGACATGCTGGAGAGAGATTACATTTCTTGGATGGTGAGGAGAGAGGGAGGTCTGCTTAGACTCCTGCCTCCATGATCCACATAAGTGACAGAAGATGGATGGATGGATGGATGAATGGATGGATGGACGGATGGATGGATGGATGGATGAATGGATGGGTGGACGGATGGATGGATGGATGGATGGATGGGTGGATGGACGGATGGATGGATGGATGGATGGACGGATGGATGGATGGACGAATGGATGGACGAATGGATGGATGGATGGATGAATGGACGGATGGACGGATGAATGGATGGATGGGTGGATGGATGGGTGGATGGATGGGTGGATGGATGGACGGATGAACGGATGGATGGATGGACGAATGGATGAATGGACGGATGGCTGGATGGATGGATGGATGGGTGGATGGGATCACAGTCTACACAATGTTTTAAAAAGACTTAAAACTAGCAATGCAGACCATAAAGTCAGGAAAATGCCCTATGATTAAGTGAAACTTATTTTCTCACTTCTTTTTGTGGCCATATAGTCGCTCCCTGCTTCTCTTTAAGACCCAGCATCTATGTCTTTTTTGTTATCTTTCTCTATTTGTGTGTTTTCTGTCACTTTTTAAACTAATCCGGGCTTCTGTGATCTCCCACAGAAGGGGAAGTTTGCATTTCATTTAGTGGACAAAATTAACACAAAATGGACCAACAGTGCCAGGTTATTCTGGCAAAGCCAACGCTGGTGTTACAAATAAGGCAGAGAGGAGAGCGGTCTGAAAAGTTTAAATCCATGTTAATATATTTATTCATGAGCAGCGTTACCCTTGGGCCCCGGATGTTTTGTGAACACTGGGGGGAGAAGCCCAGGATAAATGTGAATATGGACGCTTTGTCAAAAAGAAAAGACAGAATAAAGACGACACGGTGCAGACAAGGTTGTAACAGCAGACGAGTCAACACGTCAGCGTGCCACTCGGCCATCAACAAATTTTCTAAATTCCAATACACATTCCCATATGTATTTGACTGTGAGTGAAAAAAAGCAGCACTGCTAGCCGCCGTCTGTCTCCAGAGCCACAGAAGGCCAAACTTTTCAACAGAAATATTGTTGTGGTGGTGTGATTAATGGAGCGCTGTGCACCTGAAATATTGAATACCTTTGGCAAAGTCAGAACAGCTGTGTAGTGTAGGTGCACCTCTTGCTGCTGTCGGCTTCACAGCTGGTGCAAAGAAAAGCAACGCAGTGCATGATTGAGTTCACTGTAATTAGAGCGCATATGTTGATGCATAGCTGAACATCTGAGGTTAAACAGCACCAAGTCTTTGCATTTGCCTGGATTTTACTTTAAAACTTTAGCTAGTTCTACTAACTCGTTCAGACTGGTATAACATTAAGATAAGTTACATATATGTTACTGGAAACCTGCTGGTGGTGCAGTTGTTATCAGTGTCTCCTAAAATACATGGATACATGAAAAATTTGAGATTTTGTTCAAATGTAGTTGGCACTTGCTGAGTGGGACATGAGAGAGGAAACAAGTGTGTTGGATGAGACTTCGAAGGAGCTGCTGGAAAAGTGAAGAAGAGGACTGGACGTCCTTTCAGGAGCTCTTATAATATAATAGAAGGAGGCTTTGAGACCAGGGCTGGTAATTTTTTTTTAATTAAAGAAAGGACAACATGCAGTGGAGCACAAGTGATTCATCAACATGCAGCCTCTTATTTCTTCCAAGGGGTTTAACTCCTGCAACAGAAAATAAAAATGATCATAGTCAAATTACAGCATTTGGTTTCAGCCCACAGAACTGCTTCACACAGCACAAAGACATTCATATTAACTTGAACATGTAATTATATTGTGGAGTAATAATCAAAGCATAGGAAAGAGACCAAAAACATCGCCTTGGATCCTGCGCCTCAGAAAAGCAAACCTTAATTGCTCTGCAAATTGATAGTAAGGTAGCAACACAGACTCATTAGTGATGAGGCAGAGAGGTGAAATCAAATTAATTCTAATATTTTATTATTTTTCAATTTTGCTAAAAATAATCAAACGACAGGGTTGGAGCTGCTAAGGAAAAACAAAAACAAGCAGATGAAAAAGCGCAATAAAAGGGTAATGCTTTATTAGCGTTATGATTCTGAAAACGTTACGGTGCGAACTCTAACCGGGGACCGGTCAGTGACCTCTCTGGCACCCTCCAGTCTGTTGGGAAAATAGAGAATATTCGCCTTTAAAGGGAAAGTTGTGCCTTAGCCCTGCAACCTGCAACATTTTTCATAGGGTGCAGCGGCTACTTTTAAGGTGGATGGTCTCCGTTGCCGGTTTGCGTTGCACTCTTCAGTTTCACTTCTGCTTATCGAGTAACTCTTGAGTGTTTGCAGACCAGTCAGCATCTTCCATACAAACCACCGCGGAAGTCGACAATGTGCTAAAGTCCGAAGATCTCACAAGGAGGCTTTTGGCACAGTACTGTATACTTGTTTGTCACATAGCAACAGTAAACATCCTTCTGCAACCATGTGCCAACTGGGGAATGTATATTGTTCCTCTATCAGGGACCACTGAGCAATCTCTGCTTTAGCAGCTGATTTCACAGCAACTGCTAGCAACCACTCGCAATTGGTTGGGATCACTCATTTTTTCCTACCAGTGGTTGCAGGTGGTCATCACTCTGCCTCTACATTTGTGTGACTGGGGCCTCCTGCAGATATGGTGCCTTCACTAGCATTGGGTGTGCTAGACTTTCTGCATCCTTGAGTCTGCCAGGGTCCACTCGGATCCTAGTAACGCCAGTGTTTTTATCAGGTCCAAACGTGCACATGTCTGGAAATGTAACTACCCATTGCATTATTGTTCAGCGCCATCACTTCCTCCTACACCTTCTGGCTACTTCTTCACATGTCAGAAGTGTAATTCTTGGCACTCACGCTAAGTCATAGTTTCTACATAAACTGAATGCGAATCAAAAAAAAAAAATCAATGTAAAATCCAAAAAGAGCCTCACCAAAATGAAAGCAAAGCAAAGCAGGTGAAACAGTAAAGAAGGCAAATGTTTATGTCCACCCTGCTGCAGACTAAAATCCTGGGCTTAAATAATGAGGCACTACTCACTACCATTAAGTATTGGGCATCAATACACCAATATTGTCCACTACCATACCACGTTACACTAATATGCACTCGAAACGCTCTAAATTATTAGCTTTTATATACCAAATCCCCACAATAGCTGGGAGAGGCTCGACCGCACACGTGAGCTTGACTCTGAATGGACCGTTCCAGAGCGGCTCGTGAGTGCAGCACGGTGATCTAACCAGGTTAAAGCAGAGCCACTGTCGTCTGGCGTGAGCTCCAGATGAATGAAACTCGCCTTTTCTATGCCTTCTCAGCCAGTTTTGTGTTCTGAATATGTGGCTGCTGTCTCTGAATCGAAGCTCAGAACACCTACAAGATTACACTAAACAAAAGCACCGAATAAAAGGTGAATCAGTGCAATAAAGCACAGACTGACAACCTTGGTTTTAAGTATTAAAACACCGTCTCTGCAGAGGGAGACGATGTTCCGCCTTTGTCTAAAAAAAAAAGAAAAGATTTCAGCAGAAGAGGCTGGAGGAAAAATACTGCTGTTAGGATGATGCATTGGAGAGTAATGTGCCATTGAAATGAATGAATCATTAGGAGGTTTTAATGGATAGGTACAAATATTAAGAACTCGCCTGATTAAAGACTACATAACCTTTTGGTTTTGAGTGTACTTTACGTAAAGATGGTGTAAAAACTGAATATAGAGTAGAGTTTTTCATGAATTATTCTATTTACAGCACAAAGATCTTCACAAAGATGTACGAGTCAAAGTGCTGCATGGTCTTAGCCACATGGCTGTAATCATGACATAAACTCAGATGCTGAAGTCATAATATTGAGCTGATCAAGTTACTTCAAAAGCCTTTTGTTGATTCAAGGTTGGAATACGAAAGAATGAAAGTAAGAATTTTTACCAAGCGTTATCCTGCGATTATGAAGTGTTTATTCATTGGTTCTGACATAACTGGAGTGAGTAAGGACAAGGCCGAATCCTCACTGCGCCACGATGAACACAAAAAGCAACTCGGCTTCTCGCAATCGCCGTTGAAATCCTTTGTTCCAGCTGTGATGACCGTGTTCACCTGCTGTGGTTACACACAGAGAAACACCCGCTCACGGACTTGCAGAAATAAATGTGCGGCGCAGAACTAAAATGCTTAATGTGTTCTTCCAGGCTGTGCATCTTTCTGCAATACAATCAAGAGAGCGTAATATAAATGCATACACAATACATGGGGTGAAAGGCAGGGCGAACACTGAGACAGACAACCCCACTGACTGCAGGTCTGTGGAAAGTGGGAGGAAGCCGGAGAGAACATGCAAACTCCACACAGAAACAAACAGGGAGCCCTGACATGTTAATCACTACTTAATTAGTCACTAAGACTAGCCCTGTGTGTTATTAAAGACTGTCATCATATCTCTGTGTGATTAAAGGAAATCATTAAAAGAAGCTGAATAGGGCTATTAGTGAGATGTGTTTTATCTCTTTTTGGCCAATGAATCAGGCTCAGGCTGAAGGGAGGTGTGAAGGTGTCTGTATCCATGAGACTAGACGAGATGTACAAAAACAACCATGTGATTTATTTAGAAGTTTAAATGTGGTATTAATATTTAATGTTTACGTGTCACGATTATCTCAAATCCTCTGAGGCAGTTTCTTCACATTATGTTTGTTTGGTAGGAGAATTATTAAAATTAAAAGCTCACCCTCAAAAACCTGCTTGGAACACACGAATCAGACACGGGCAAAACAATCTGCTTTTATCCACAATGACAAGGAACTTATTGAAGATCTCAGAAGGAGAACTGTACATTTGCACAAGTTGGGAAGCTCTCTTGGAGCCATTTCTAGACATGTGCAGATTCCAAGCTCATCAGTTCAAACAACTGTACACGAGTACAAGTTATTCAGACATGCCACAGATTTGCCAACGTCTGGAAGAAGTTCCAAACTCAAGATTAAAGGAACCGAGGCTCAAGGCTGCCTTTACCTGCAATCTGCTGGAACACCCGTGTCCCGGTCCACAGTGAAGCAATATCATATCACCATAGACTGCGGAAACTTGCTGCTGCCCACACGGACCAGCCAAATGCTTTCTGCAGAGAAGTTTTATTATTTATGGTCAGCAACAACACTCGGGTAAACTGTGGTGTTTAAATTATGCTCAGTTGGTACCAACCAAAGTGCGCCAAGAAGACATCCACCACACCATTACACCCCCACCCCCACCAGCAGCAGGCACTGTTTATACAAGGCAAGAAGGATTCATGTTTTCATGCTGTTCACACCAAATTTTGACCCTACAACAGGGATCTTCAAATCCAGGCCTCAAGAGCCGGCATCCTGAAACTTTTAGATGCGCCTCTGCTCGAACACACCTGAGTCAAATATAGAAGTCATCAGCAGGACTCTGGAGAACTTGACCCCACACTGAGGAGGTAATTCAGCCATTTGATTCAGGTGTGTTGGATCAGGGACACATCTAAAACCTGAGGGCACCGGCCCTCGAGGCCTGGAGTCGAGTATCCCTGCCCTACAATCTGAAAGTCACAGCAGAAATGAAGACTCATCAGACCACACGACATGTTTTATTGCCTAATTTTGGTGAACCTGACAGGAGTGGCACCCAGTGTGGTCTTCTGCTGCTGCAGCTCATCTGCGTCGAGGTTCGACATGATGTGCTGCTCACTGGATATTTTCTTTTTCAGACCGTTATCTGAAGAGATTCAAGTCAACAGAAGATGTCTTGCTGCTGCTGTTAGCCAGTCTGAGTCTGTAAATGGCTAATAAATGCTTTATTTTATCCCTCATAGTTCACCTAGTAGAAAAAATTACATTTTGAAATTATCCAGTTCACAACTTTCATATGTATAAAAACCTTTCCTGCTAAAATCACAAAGAGGAGTGATAACAGTGTAGGACTGAAAGCAGGCGTATTGGCATTTTACACAAAGCTAGATGTATTAACTCATATAAAATAATGCAATCAAAGAGATACGTCTTAATGGGATTCAGCTTCATCATTTGTACCTGCCTTCTGGTTTTATAATTGAGGGAATTTGCAAAAGAACTCAAGGGCAGATGTTATTATGTGATTTTTTTTTTTTTACTCAAAAGATTACAGCGCCAACAAGGTTTACAAGCAGCATGACTCACATTCTTCACTTACTTTAATTCCACCTGAGAAAGTGGAGTCTGAGCTGCCTGTGTTGCTCTCGCGCCTTTAGGGCAACAAATGTAAATGTGCTTAAAAGAGGCTTGAGCGGTGTGCTGCAAAGCAGTGAATTATCCGGGCCTGAAACTGAGCTTCTCACAATGATTGCTGCTCTGCCAAAGTGTGGGGTAAATACACATGCTGAGCACAGCCAATGATTTTTCAGCATCCAGATTTTTGAGGATTTGGAACAAAAATTCCAATATATATATATATATATATGTAGATTGCAACAAAAAAAATCATTCGCTTCATTTGCAAAATCCACTTTTTTAGCCTTTTGTGTGTACTTTGAGTGTGTAGCAGTGCAGGAAATGTAAATGTATTCTCTCCTGGTGCTGCGTAGATATCTTTATATTCTTTTTGGGTCATAATTTTCAGTCTGTTCAGTTTTCTCTGTTCACTGTTACGTTTTCTTATCTGTTACGTCACAGTATTTGCTGTGGAACTGCTTATCAAGGGCATGGACTTCCGACTAACCAATCTCGTGAATCCTCCATTTTTTTTAGCAATTTTTTAGTCCAGTGCAGTTATGCCGAAGTTCCACGTAGGTAAGTCAAAATGTTCGGTTGTTGGGTGTATTAACTCACACGATTCCTTACATTGCCCCCCGGCATCAGAGCCTCTTCGAAGTGCCTGGTCAAATTTTATTTTCTCTGAAATGTACTCACATCAGTGGGTAAAATCCTCATTTTTTTCTCTGCCGGTAGCTAATCGTATTGCTGCTATCAAACTACAAAAATGGCTGAACAGGGTGGAGTGGAACGCTCTGTGACCTGGAGGGGGGCGGGGCGTGAAATGTCTCATTCACATTTAAAGAGACCGCACCAAAACGGGTTGCTCTAAGACGTGCCTCAGAAGAGGTGTAAAAAAGGTCTGTGGAGCTACAATAATGAGGAATTCAGACCAAAGCATTTCAGTTATACTTTTTATAGACCACAAGTGAATGATTTACATATGAAAAGGAAGGATTTAAAAGCATGTCTCTTTTAATTACTGTCCACTAGCTATCAAAAATCTACAACTTAAATAATTAACACATCAGCAGACTTAATAGCAACATTTAGATGGATAAGTTATTGTTCAGTTTTCAAGGGTCCCAGCTGGCCTGTCCTTCTTTTACATTTAGAGGCATTTGTTGTTCAGAAGGAAGATTTCAGCTGTGGGATTTTTCCAGCTTTTTATCCTGCACTGTTCTAAATATAGCAGACCTAATGGCCACCCTTAATTCCACTAGTTCCAAGTTAATTAGGCTATTTCCTTGTGAAATGTACAGTAGCTATATTAGAAAACGAAACCTTGCACTGGAGCTCTGCACATATACAAATACCTGCAAACCTCAATGAACTGAAGCAATGCTGGAAAGAAAAGTGGGTCTGAAGTCCTTCACAACAATGAGAGAGTAATAAAGTCATACCAAAAAAAGATTGCTTTGAGGTATTGTAGTTAAAGGTGGTTCTATGAGCTGCTGAATTGTGGGATGTACTGGAAAACGTTCTTTTTCACAGGACTGTATACAGTATGGTAATGTTGGTCATTCAGGTGTACAGATAAACCATCTTAATGTATGAATATCTTCATGGGTTAATGAATTTGTGTTGACTTTTAACACTTTTTTCTTTCTTTTTTTTTACAGATCTGATCGAGCTTCTGGTCTTGAATTCAGACATCTGTCAGCACAGGAAAACACGAAAGGTTTGCACAGAAAAAAAAAGAAAAATAACAATCTCTGGTTCTTTTTGCCTTGAAAAATCACTCCTCCAACATGAGAGGTAGTCCTTAGAAAGTAAAGCAGGGTACACTGTGAACCTGTGGGACAATCACAAAGGACTTATTGCTGCATTTTGTTCTTAGCAACTTTTTTTCTGCACTTCAAACACACAAATATAGAATCATCATTCTGTTCGTAACCATGATCGTTTTTGATGAAACACGTTTGGGTCGACAGACCACGGCGAAAGCCGTTATCTCATGGAGAAGCTGGACACATGCAGCCTGCTTCATCCTCTATTACTACCTGTAATATTTCAGACTGAGCCACTAAAAAGTGCTGAAAATTACCCTTGCCTCGTTTTATGGATGCCAAGCCAAAAGAAACAAAAATACCATAGACTATATGTAATGTCAAGAGGTGCTGCATGGCAGGGTTGGACTCAAAATGCAAAAACTCAAAACACTGAACCAAACTTAAAGTTGGTTTATTAAAAGAAAGACCAGAACAATGAATACAAATAAACAGGGCTGGACAACACAATGCGATAAGGAACCGACACAGACTGAGGACTTAAATGCACACACAAGGTAATCAGGGAAGAGGCAACAGATGAGGGGCACAGCTGAATGTAATTACACTAATGAGACAAGGGGAAGCAAAACTAAACACAAAGCACATCGGACAAGGGACTGTCAAAGTAAAACGGGAAACAACTAGTCAGAGAGAGAAATGCAGACTTGACACACCGCACAGGAAATAAACAACACAACAGAAGTACATAAGACCAGAGACGTAACAGAGGGACAGGACAGACACTAGAACACAGAGACACTGGGGAGGCAGGAACATAGGGAACTAGGAAATCAATATGTAAATAACAATAACTAATAACAAGACAGGAAATATGAAGATAATCAAAACCAGAACAACCTAGGACATAACATAAGCCTGTCATGATAAGTATGGGGTGTATCTGAAATTAGCGATACTGCAAGTCTTTCTGCAATTAAAGGAGTGACCCGCTGCCAGCCATTTCAAATAATGTAGTTTTAAGATACGTCTATTTTTTTATACGGTCTTTGAATAACAGTCATTGAATGCTTTTAACCCTTTAATATTGAGCGTATCATATATGATTCATGGATTTTTGTAAGCTTTTGAGACTTTTACATCATCAGTTTGATCAGGATTAATGTGAAGCAGCAGGTATTGTCAGTTTGCATTAACTTTGTATCTGTGCCAATGTTCCCTGAAAGAAAAAAAAAAGCATACTAACAGTTATTGAAATAAAAATCTTTGAGATTTAGAGGCACATGTCAGTGTACAGAAAAGATTTCTGGTTCCTTTTATTCCCAGTGAACATGCTTTACCATGTCCAGTCTAAATTGGTGAACTGTTGTCACTCTGCAGCATGCATGAGCCCTGTTGTTTTTAGTCAGTGTTGATTCCCATGACTCCAAGATGAGCCAGAGGAAGCGCAGTGTGATTCTGACACAGTTCCCAGGCCCCCAGATCCCCCTCCAAACACAGGCCATTACACAGTCACGCGTACACACAGTTAAGTCAGGGACAAGTGTGTGTGTGTGTGTGTGTGTGTGTGTGTGTGTGTGTGCATGCGTGTGTGTGTGTGCGTGTGCGTGTGTTCCTGGCATTTAAAGAAATAAGTGGCCGAACATCCTTTGCTCTTTGATACACACATATTCACTGTTAGTTGTTAGCCATACACACACACACAGACTCAGACGTGAGGCTTTCACAGTACCAGACAGCTGTAGCATGTCCATATAAGAGGTCTACTGCAACAAAACAAGGTCAGACTGTATCTGTGCCTTCTCCCACTCATACTTGAGGTCACTTGGAGTCTGTGGAACCTCTGATGACTTCCACTAATCTAAAATCTTTGTGACGCTGCAGTGGAATCTATGGAAGCTTCTTTTTTTGTTATTTTTTTTGTTGGTGAAAACCAGCCTCCATAGGAATCAGCCTAGCGTTATCTTTGCCTAGCATAAAGACTGGAAACGGGCTAAAAACGAGCTACCTATGAGCGCATATTAAATCTATAATGTATTAGTTGGACAAAAACCCCCAAAGTCAAACAGGTTTAGCTGTGGTTTAATGGGGATTTATGTGCTTGCCAAATAAATTACTACTGTACATACACCGGTCAGCCATTTGCCTAAAAATTTGTAAGCTCCCGTAAATGCTAATAATGCCACTAAAACATCATGAACTACACAAGAACTCTGAACTCCATGGATTTCACATCCTAATTGATTGTCGCATATTGGCTGCTGCTCCTTTAGAACAAATCAGAAAAGATCTTTTGAATTTGAATGTTTTATTCACATCAAGATACAATTTTTGGCTTTTGCTCTGTAACATAAATAAAACAGTGTGTACTTGCAACCATTTATTAAGATTCTGTTGAGTAAAATAGTGTCCCAGGATTAAGCTGTCACTTATGCTGGGACCTCTGTTAGTCAGGACTAAATGTTTCAGCTTAAATAGACAACCAAGCTGGAAGGGTGTGTTAGGATGTCAACAAAGTGAGGCAATTAGTGTGTATGATGCGGTGGAGCTGGAGTTGCGTGCCTGAACTAGCTTGCAGGCTTTGCTTCATTATCCAAACATTTGATCTAGCAAACAGATTTAGCTATTTTACATCATCCCTTTTCTGTTTCTCCAAAGTTGGAGAAAAATAAAAGTCTGCGTGACTCACAGGAAGTTCTGGGTGAATAAAAATAAAAATGCTTTAGCTGCTGCTTTGAGCTTCCTTCTTGAATTTGATCGAGTCTGACATTTGATTGGTGAGCTGCATCTGTCCAGTCCCTTCACCCCAGCAGGCAGTCATCAGTATGTGAGCACAACGGCTCTATTTCTGTAAGACTGATGCAGCTGTGGGAGTGTCTGTTTGTATGCTGGCTCTTTACATATGTATTCATTGCGTGTGCGCTGGCTGTAAGTAATAGTGAGCAGGGGGCCAGTGAGTGACTCATAGAGGAGGTGGCAATGTTTCTTTTTCTTGCTTCTGACTCCCAACCTGCTGCATTGTGATAAGAGAGAGACTGAGACAGTGGGCTCCTCTTAAGCCTCTCTCTGCAACCAGCCTGCCATCTGCCATAAAAAACAATGGGATGGGACAGACTGGTCATCAGTCTTGTCTTCAGCCTTCTGAATCATTTAGGAAAGAGTGGGTTGTAATGCTGTTGAGTAACTCTTGAGACACTTTGCAGATTGTATAACAAACCTTTCTTTCACTGCAAATTTCCTGTTTCTTCACAGCCCACCTCCTTAACTATAAATGGAAATAAATAAATACATTCTGTAAGCAAAAATATTCTCACCCCTCTGGATTATGATGAAATATAGAGACATCAACATTTGACTCCTACACCATTAATATGATTAATGAACATGATTTCCAGGAGAGAAGACAGAGTCGTTTTTGTTGTTCAACTCAAAGTAGAGGGGTTGTCAAATTAAGAGCTGGTTCCACAGCAGAGGAGCCTGATAGCTGAAGGCTCTGCCTCCCATTCCTCCGGTCACTAAGGAGAAATATGTATTCCCTGACCAGTTGGCAAGTTGTTGCTGGAGGTTGATGGCTGTTACCAAGTGAAATCAATCTCAAAGAGGGTACTGCACCAAAAAAATTTTTGTGATTGCTTTGGTTGCTAGCAGATTGCCATGGTTGCCCATATGAAAGATGTCGACTTGTCTGCAAAAACATGCAAATGTAACTGGTGGAGACCACCAAATGGAAACTTTTTTGCAACATATTGGTTTAAGTATTTAAGTGTGCATCTTTTAATTTGGAGGGGAACGGTCTCTATTTCCAGTCACACACAGTTTCACAATCACTTAGCGAACAGTTGGCTAATGTTTGCAGACGAGTCAATGTCATCCATGCAAACTACAGGTAACCACGACAGTCTGCTAGTGACCAAAACAATTGTAAAGAGGTTTTTGGTGCAGCACCATATACCTCTTTGCCTAGCAACAGCTCTGTCCCTGTTAGTTGTCTCACTGCAGTGTATTGCAGTGCAGTGTCAGTGCAGTTCAAAGTATAAATTCTCGGTTGGTTGCTATATTTTCATAGTTTGTACAGAATGGAAAGAAAAAATACCGTTACCTCTGGCCTGTGATTCTTCATACAGTATTTCCATGTAACATCATTTGAATAGATTAATTAAATTAGTTTCTACTTTTGTGTCAATATTTGTAGTAGTTCATTACTCAGTGATATCCGACACACACAGTGTTAGATGCATTGATTATAATAGTGTTTCCACATTTTTGATATGTCTGCAGCCATGTCAACAGTTAGTTGAAACGTCCGTTGTCGCCAATATCTCAGACTTGGAAATTACAAATGACAGATCACAACAATGTTCTTACCACCCAGATCCTAGTAGTCATGTTAGTGTTAACATTTAGCTGAAATATGCCCAAGTACAGCCTCACACAGCAGCTAGCATGGCTATAGTCACTTTCATTTGTTGCCTAGTGACACTGCTCTATTCCCAGTTTGCCTTTTTCCCATATGTTATCCTCTATATGTACTCATTTTTTCAGTATGTTCTCTGGCTGTCAATGTCCATATGTGAGCTTTAATTTCTTTAAAACTTTATGGACAAATCATTATTAATCATTAATTGATATTTTATACTAAATGAATATGCATTACTGTGTCTGTGCTTTATTGCACTACGCAGACCTCTGAGATGCTGTCGTCAGTGTTTTGGCAAACACTGTGTTATGTTGGATTAGCCTGTTCAGCGAGGTGCATCAGCTTGCCTGCCCTTTGTATGGCTGTTACATAACATGCAAGGAAGAGATTTGTTTTTGATTAGAGTGCTTCTGCTCATAGCGGTGAGATTTGTGAATTGAATGTATGGCACTAATGGAAAGCTTTAAGAACAGCTGTGTGTACACTGTGGTTTGTAACAGACTCTCTGACTCTGACTGCTATGTGATGAAGGAGAGTTTGCAGTCAAGTGATCTCCTTGCAGCCTCACAGAAGGTCATTTTACCCAGTGTGAATTCCTGCATGGCTGCACATTCATGTGGTTGGTGGTGGGCATGTGGATGTCTTCTCTCTCCTCTTAGGTCAGTGCATTGTTACATTCATAACCATATGGTGTGTGGGAGATGAATTCATTTCCCAGTCTGCCAGCCAGGTTTCTGCTGATTCCTGTACATGCGTGTTTCAGTTGGCACTTCCGCAGAAATCCAAGGCTTGTAATTGTGCAACACCACATTCTCTTTGTCACTGTAGTCCCAACAAGCTGCATCTAACTTGCTGTGACAGAAATGCTTCATGCTGTTCCAACAGGCTCTTGATAAGGGTGGAGTAACAGTTCATCTGAAATCTGCATTTATTTACCTCTGTGAGGGTTGTACAGTAGTAGAGGCTCATTTTAAACAAGGCCAAAGTTCATGTCGGTGTATGTAAATGTAATTCTTGTGAATCAAAAGGTTCAGACGCCTCCAAACACTTGGGTTCAGTTTTTTTTACTCCAAGTTCTGTATGAGTTGTCTTTTTCCCGCTTTCTCCTAACCAGTCAATTCATAAATGTTCTTAACCGCTTTCCAACTTGACCTCAGCTTGCTTGCTGTGAGGCAACGGTGCTAATCACTGCATCACCTCGCTGCCACTTTCTTTAAACCTTTTAATAATATTGCTTATATGTTTATGTATAAAATGTGTTATTCTAGTAGTATTTAGCTCGTCTGCTTCTCTGCCTTTGTGCTGTTGGATCATTGTTTATTTTTGTCAAACCACTCACACTGATGCATCACAAGCTCTAATCACAATTAGTCACTGTAGAGGTCAGTACAGGAATGGTACCATAGTCATAATAAAATTTACCATTTCACTGTTCTTTGTTATAAATGTTTTAAACAATTTCACACCAAATCAAATGTTCCAGACACTCAGTGTGCTGATAGATTTTTCTGTAATAATCAGTGCTCTCTCTGTTACTGGTAGCATAGAAATAAGCCTGTAATACTCGTGCCCCTGTACAACTTAAATCTTGTGTATAGGCTTGGGCCTTCCCCAGCTGATGGCTGATTATCCATTTTATAAGCTGTTGTTATGTAATACCTCCAGTCCAGCTGCTGAGGTTAACATCACCAAAACTCCAACATACCCAGAAGAATGCATTGATGTATTGCCTGTTTTGGTTTGTTTGCCAATTCGGGAACTTTCATTGTTTCTAACCTTAGTTTTTTTGTTTTTTTGTTTTGTTTTGTGTTGTTTTTACTGCCTTCAGCTGATTTTACAAACACATAGCAAACAATAATGGACTTATTCAGAAATGTGTTTGAAACACTGACACGGTGTGCAGGGAGTGTTTCCGTTTCCAAAGGAAGAACTTCTCAAGGGTTTGCCTTGGAAAGAGCTGTTGTTTTTACTTCCGCCCATGCTGTTGCTTCCTGAGTCTGCAGGAGGAAGGAATTCTCTCTAGTGCCTGTTATACACACGCACACACACACAAAATACATCACACACACCCACACACACAGAAACTGGTTGCATGCATGTAGAAGTGCTGCACAGAAAGCAATTAAAAGGTAATCCAGGAGCTCAGATAAAGCACAGTAATAAATCTGTTTTCTGAAAATGACAGTGTTTCCATAGACTGTATATAAAAGATAAATGAAGTCCCCAACTGGTTTGTGAAGCCTCATTTTGAAGGCTTAAATGTATCCACTGCCATGTTTTTTTTGTTTGTTTTTTAAAAGCCAGATGTGATCAGGATGATCAGCTAAGGTTAGCAAGTTTGGTTAGGAAGCTGCAAAGACTATATAGGTGTGGTGCTATGCCACATGCAATTAAAATGCTAGAATTTCACTCACTTAAACTGGAGTACTCATGTGTCAAGCTGTGTCCACTGGAAGCAATTCGCTTCTAACACATTGCTTTGAAGCTGACAGCTGGTGGCTTATGGACTTTCCAGACTCCAGTTGCTTAGGTAACCCTCAAATATACACTGCTGAAAAAAATTAAAGGAACACTTTTTAAGTGTAGCACCAAGACAGTTAAAGTTCTGGGATATTGATCTGATCAGTTAAGTATGATAATCAGTTTCAGCTGCTTTGGTGTTAATGAAATTAACAATAGATGCATTAGAGGGGCAACAATGAGACAACCCCCAAAACAGGAATGGTTTAACAGGTGGTGGAAGCTGACCCCCCCCCCCCCCCCCTTTTTTTCTTTTTTTTTTAAAAAAACCCCCACCCCCCCCCCCAAAACAATT
>VUQJ01007416.1:14789-33464 GCA_015108635.1 Andinoacara biseriatus | reverse complement strand
TTTATGCACAAATGGCAACAGTTCTTCTCTCATTCACCTTAGAATATCTACACTGAGGGCACAGAACAACTTAAGTTCTGAATAAGTCAGAGACAAAACAGATTAAATCTGACACTGATTGATCAGTTTAGGTATCTAATCATGATTAACATGTCAACATATCACTTTTCCTACAACAAACTTTTTTACTGCAAAATGGAAAGAGGACGAGGGAAAAATATAAAACAACATATAAGTATGTTTAGCTGTCCTTGAGCATTGCATTAACTCCTAAAACTCAGCCCAGCCACAGGCAGATCAGAAAAACGGTCATTCCCAGGTGTGACTATGTGAACCAGGCCACTGCTATAAACAGCAGCCATGCTAAGCAAGCATTTTCTTAATAAATAAAAACACAACTGGCTCTCTCAGTTGGGCCATGACTTTGAGACAATGTTCCTTCTGTGCAGCAATAAATGTAGGGAGAACCACAGGCACAAGGTTCAGTCTCACAATATGCACTAACACTAGAGCTTAATTATAATTACAGGTAAGCCATCATATATAATTTGCTCGGAGACGTGCCTGTATACAGCGCAAAAACACTGAGAAGGGATCGAGCCACAAGTACTGTGTGTGACACATACTTGGCCAATAAAGATGATTCTGATTGGTAATGCCTCAGTGTGTGCAATGTATACTGCACGCCTGGTTTGATGGCACATGTAACGCAGAATTGATGATGATTACTTCTCCCACCAGTTATTTTTTTTTGATTGTATTGTTTTGTTTTGTTTTGTTTTTTTACACAATACATCTTTATAGTTGAAGGTCAAGATGATCTTTATAGCTCTCTATAGGCAATTTGTTGAACAGCCAGTAGCAACTGCAATCATCATCAACCGTCTATGCACAAACAAACAAACAAACAAAAAAAACCCAGATTATTCACGAGCAGTAGCAGTAGGAAAATACACACTGGCAGATTCGATGTGCAAACCCGATGAAAGGAACCTGAACTCACCGACGGCTCCCACCATCACTGCACCTAAATGACAGAGAGACCTTGAAGCAAATGTTAGAATGCATTTGTCCTTTCTTCTTCCCTTTATCATATTTTGATCCATTACAAAGCACACTTCTGTCGTCTTTGAGGCTGTTTGTCTCTTGCTTTGAAATGTATGATAAATAACAAGGAAATACTGGGGGAAACATTTTTAAGACATTGTTGCAGAATCAGTGGCAGGTTTACAATGTACAGGATTACAACTTGAATCCTATTTTACTCTGTAACCTTGACAGCTTCTTTTCCTGCTTTGGAGTACCGGCACTAATTCTTCTCATGGTACACAATACCAAACAGGACACACTTACTTTCATCTCTGGATGTGAGTCATAGTTGGTGAAGCCTCACATATTTCAAAGCTATAAACATTAACATGATCTGGCCAACAATGTCATCATATTGTGTCAAATAACTTTACACAGAAGTGGAATAAAGGATTCCAAGGACATCAGTCGTCAGCCTGCTTGTAATATACTTTAGGTTATAAACAATATACAATAATGTGGAATGCTAAAGACATATCACTGATCCAAAATCTCTGCATACATGTGTGAGCAACAGGTGAGTCAAAGGGGAAAATGTACAAAAACATAAAACCCATTAAATAGAACTCCTGCACACTGTCTCGCTTACTGCTGGTATATTTATTAAAATTATGTTTCAGTTCACCAGGTATATGAGCAACATCTCTGCGCTGCAAAAATATTGTGCTGGAGTTCTGTTTAATTAATTTTTATAAAGATAGTTTGCTGAAAATGTGTGCAGTGCTTCTTTAAGTATATTTTTTTCCAAGTGAATTTTACATCCCAAGTTAAATGAAATAAAAAAAAATACTTGAAAAAGTTATTCCAAACTTTTTAACATTTCACTGTATATTAATGTTATGCTACAGATTCTACAGTATTAAATTAACAGTTTGAAAAGGTTCATTGTTATCGTGCCTTGAGTTAGATGAGAAGATTGATACCACTCTCAAATACAACAATATAATAAGAAATATGGCCACAGCTTCATCCATTTGGCTTAGTTTTGTACAAAGCCCTATCCTGGCTTTGTCAAATAGCTGGAAATCACTTTAAAAGTGAAGTTAATTAATAAATGATACTTTATTTGTATGTGAATTTTGTTACCTTTGAACACAGCTAAGAATTTCTTGGTTCTGCAACACACTCAAATTATCGTGAATGAGTGAAACTCTGTTAGCCCCTCCAACAGCCAAAATCAGGAAAAATAAGCCAACATTTCAAATGGCATCACTCTTGTTCTCGTAGAGACAGTGACTGAAAGTGTTGAGACAGATACATTATAGATATGACAGACTCTCGTGGTGTGGGTCACTGAGCTGTCTCTGCCACTGACAGAGAGTTGTACTTAGTGCAGCAACACACATGAGGAGGCCAAGTGATGAAATTAAACACAGTTGACAATGTTAATAAGGTAAGTGGAGCGAGTTTGCTTCCTTGTGGACAGTTTGTCTGTAATGAGCTGCAAGTTGTCAGGCAATGGGGAGACAGGCGTGGCTACAAAGTCCAAGCCAGCAGGAAGATA
The DNA here is from genome assembly GCA_015108635.1 of Andinoacara biseriatus. Classification (NCBI taxonomy): domain Eukaryota; kingdom Metazoa; phylum Chordata; class Actinopteri; order Cichliformes; family Cichlidae; genus Andinoacara; species Andinoacara biseriatus. The sequence goes on along the minus strand of VUQJ01007416.1, from coordinate 30,871 downwards.
TTAATGCAACTTGAAGGGGATGTAAGTCATGGCGAGCTACTGTCCATTCAAACTGGTATCATAAGGAGCACGACCGCAGCATGGCTTAATCACAGTTATTACTGTGATATTTGACACTAGGGGTTGAAATAAAGGGCTCTGTAATAGGTACGTTTCTCTTCATGCAGTGAGTCAGCGGGTGCTTACGTATTTTCAAGTCAAGCTGTCAGTACAGAGAGAGGTGAGCGAGTCCAGCACTATGCCTGCTCAAAACTCCTCTCCTTTGGGACACAGCCACACTCAGTCCATTCTTAACTTCCATTTCACACTTGGCAATCAATTACTGCTCTCTAGAGCTATCGAAGAAAAGAGTCACCTATCCCGAGAATAAGCTAAATCTCTCAACGACTCCTAATTGAAAACACATTATAGCGCTAGACAATGGTCTTTGTGTGTTGCCAGCCACTAATTTGGACTGCTTGCATGCACAGAACAAAGCAATTTACTGAGGTTGCAAACATCCTTTGCAGGACAATAATTCATAGTGTTATCAGGTGGAGAGTTTAAACATCAAATAAATGGGCTGAATAATTAAATAACCAAACTTTGAAGGTGTGCCCAGCCATTCGTTGGTGGCTATTCTTCCAGTAACTCTAAAAAGCTGAAACTAATATGATTTCATATTGTGAAGCCAAGACAGATGCCAGACCTCCCGAAACCAATCCCTCTTACAGGATTTACAGGGAGCTGTGTGAAATGTACACTGCAGGGCCCCACCGGTCCCAGTGATAGCCCATGCTATGAGTCCAGTTCAAAATGAACTCGATCAATAACAAAAGAGGACTTTTGTGTGTTTACTGCCATCATAAATACAATGTCCTGAAAAGAAAAGTGTGGGTGGACATAGAGAGACAGGCTTCCAGCAGGCTGGGAACACACATAAAGATGTCAACCTCCTCTTTGTGGGAAGATGGTACAGGGTAGAATCATACTGCGTTGGTACAATTCCAGAGATGGACCCCGATACTGATTAGGGTTACACTGACATACAGAAAACGGAAATAAAAACTGTAAGCTGTACTCTTGCAGAAAAACATGCAATGATTAATGTAGTCCGTGTGTAAATTCACATAGACAGAAACTCTTCTTACAGGATAAAATACCAACATGAAGCAAAGAGGAAAAAACTCACTATCCAGTTAGAAATACTCTTGCCAGGTGCCTAAGTTTTTTGGACAGGATACAATTTTCAGAATTGTGCCTTTCTGTATCACCAGAAAAGAAAAGTGAAGCAATCACTTGTATAGAAATGAAACACTATTTTGTACACAGTCTCTTCTTCTCTTTTTTTTAAATGGACAATGTAACATAATAAGCATTCTTTTTAATACTTTGATGTAAATTAATCAATGACTGCCTTAAATTTGGAACCGATGGGTATCACAAATGCTGAGTTTAATCCCACAACATTTAAGCTGGGTTTGTCTAGGGTCTTTCTCCCTTTTAGTAAGTGAAAAGCAAGACCAGTTGGGTTGAGGTCAAATGAGTGATTGAGGGGGCCATACAGAAATATTGTATTTCTGTTCATTATCAAGTTCTTGGCTTTCTTTACATTTTGCTACAACATTATCAACCGCTACCATGAAACGCTGTTCTATTAGTTTTGTAGCATTTGACTGAATGAGCACAAAGTAAAGCTCAGTACACATCAGAATATGTCCTTCCATCAACAATCACATCATCAGTCAACACTACTGAGCCATTTACATCTGCAGTCATACTAAGACCGCCTTCGCTATGTTTGATCGGTTCATGTTTTCATCCGTAAATATTGGTAACTTCTAATTTGGCCTTTTCTGTTCTGCTACCAGTGGTAGGTAAACCCTCATTACATTCACTTGTTTGTACACTGATACATCTCCACCCAAGTGTCCTTGCTTGTGTAGAAGTTGTAGAGTATCTCTTAACCAAGGCGAGAATTATGCAATCACCGACTTTAGTTGTCTTAAGTGGTCTTTCCTGCTTTTCGGTGTAGCTGAGCGAGCCGGTGCATTCCTTATTTTTTTAAGACTGTGCCAAATTGTTGATATGGCCACTCCTAAAGTTTCTGCTATCTCTCTAAATTGGTCTGTTTTCTTTTCACCATAATGACAGACTTTTTGTAACACCTCTCTGTTTCACATATTGAGTTTCCATGAAGAGCTACCAAAGGCAAATTCAACAACTGGAATCAATTTCAGACCAATTTATTTCCTTAATTTGTCATGAAATAACAAGAAGCCAGGTCACACCTGGCCACCGAACTGCATATCAGTCAACAGTGCAATTATTTTTCAGCGTGTGAAAAACGTAAAAATGGGTAATTGCAATATTAAATTCAAGTCTGTACTTCAATCACATCTTGACTGCTTTAAAATCAATTGTGGTGATGCACAGAGGCACAGCTGCAACAAATGTGTCACTGTCCAAAACCACGTAAACTTGACTAGATGTCAACGTAGCTTTTAATTGTAGCAAAGACAACACTCTGACAGGCAGACAATGCAAAAAGCCTTTAAGACTAAAAAGTCTAGATGGAAGAGTGCATAAAAGGGAGAATAAATCCCAGCACAAATGAGAGGAGCTCATTTTATCTTTCTGATTGTACTGCTCTAAAAGAGCACCACACAGCCCAGCAGCTGCCCACAACTGAATATAACCCAACAATCCCTCAGAGCTGCTAACAGTACTGGAACCATGACAAATAACATTTCCTGGGCCATAATACAGGGATAAAATTTCCTATACTGAAGGCCCAGAAGAGGACATCTTAGAGCAGTGACAGCGGCAAGTGGCCTGGAGTTAATAATTCTGATAGGAATTAATGTGCTTACAATGGTGCATTGCTGCCTACCTGAATTTATATTAGATTGCCTACATTACTTCATCTGTCTATTGGGTTGTTTTCCCTGGCTTCGCTGCTGATAAGACAGAGCATACATTCAGCAAGAGGAAGAAGGCCTGTCTGTGCACTGGACACTAATTAATACAGTCGAGAAACTAGCTTGCTTGCTCCTCTGCTGACAACAGATTCATTTATACTGCTTTTTTTCCTGTTTCTCTGATGGCTCTGTTAATTGCATTTAAATTAGACTTTGTTTAACAGAGAACAAGGACCAGCACAGGGATTTGTTATGGAATCTATAAACCAAAAAAAAAAAAGAAGAAGCTTGATTTGGGGGCTAAATATTACCCCAAAGTTGACTAACAGAGCTTTTGATAGGAAATCCTACTGGAGAAAGATGCAAACATGCTTGTAAAATATGTCATGAATAATTGCAATTACTACAGTTTCACCACAACAGTTACTCTAATGAGAGAAACTTTGAAGCAGCAGATACTGCATCTTTCTGTTTAGCCCTTTGGCAATTGAAGCACAGCAATGCTTTTACTTCAATTTAAGATACATTCATGTTTCAAACTGCCGTACAATTTTTTCTGAAATTCCAGGAGAAAAAAAAATAACGTATATGACAGCATTCTGTGAAAGCACTCATTGAAAGACTTAGAACCAACAGAGAGCTGGGTGCTTTGTGGGTCGAATGAGTGTGGCAGGGAGCTTTTTAGATGGCAATATGATGTCAGGATTAAACTTTGAAGCCATAATGACACAGACCAAAAAATAAAAAGGGGGCAAGAAGCAAGCTGGCACACATCTAATGATGCAAAAATAATACTGCCAAGTGTAGTGAATACTGAATGTTCTCATAAAACCCACTTACCATTAGCACCTGAATTAGAATCCATCTTCTCGGCAAAGGTCAATGTTTGTATAGCAATTAAAGATATTTTTTAACCTTGATTTACCCAGTGAAGGTTGGTTGTGAATGCACTTGTTTCACAATTATACAGTAACAAACAGCATCCTTGGGGAAATACCGCAGGCAAAAGTTGATGTTGTACCTTTAGAATGGGGTGCTGATAAAAGGCTCTCAGAAGGAAACTGTTAAGGTCTAAAATAAACTAAGGAAATGTTAGCATATAAGAAATAAAAGGAAAAGAACGCTAATGCTCATCTTCGTGCTCAGATTTGCTTAAGAGCCTTTCATGAAGCTAAACAACCTGGGCAATCCTTTAGATATTATGAGCTGAAGGAGACTTAAAGGGGGTTAAATATTAGTTGCAAACCTACAGACAGTTAGGTTGATGGATGATAAAAAATGTCAAGGACTGTCATGAACTGCTGACAAGCAAGAATGCATAGTGTGGTTGATGCAAAGCAACCAATGTGCAGCAAAAAAAGAAAAAAGCCTAACCAGTTGTGCAATCAGCACATTGTCTCACAACAAGAAGATACTGGGTTTGAACCCTACCAGGGCAGAGCTGTTAAAATGTATCCCCTGTGCTTTTGTGGGTTTTCTCTGGAGGTCTGGAGGAACCACAGAAGAATAGTTTCTCCTACCATCAAAAGACATGCTGGGGTGAATTCTTCAAAGTGATTAAGTACCAATTTGTGGTCCCCGAAGACCAATTGCTCTTGCAACTTTTGATTATCCTATGGTCACACCAACATTTTCAGAATTATGTAAAAGGGTCTTAGTTAACTTTCTTTTTTTAGACAATTTTACTTGAGCTACTGAAGTTAATGATCATGGATGCCTTAACATAAGGTGCTACTATGACCTGGATGACTGACTGTTCAGGCAATGTATGAAACAACTGTGTTAACCATTAAGCAACTCTGCTACCCATTGAAAGCCAGAAAATGGTGTCAAGATAGTAAAATCCAACAGGAAATCTTCTGTGCCAGGTGGGGTAGCCTCTCTTTCCATCTGCAACTCCATCTCCAGCACGTCAGGTCATAATGCCACAACTCTGGGCTCAGCAAACATTCTTGTTTCCATCTTACTTTCTGTCATCTACTTCATACCCCTCCTAACCCTGCCTCCTTGCTCCTTCTATCTCCCTGCCTCATCTCTCTATCTCCTTCTTTTCCTCACTCAATCTCCATCTGCACTCTTTTCACTGTAAATGCTGTGCCAGCAGAGCGATGCCGGGGAAATGGTGCCTTCCACATTGAGAGAGCAAGCAGACGGCGTGGGGGTGGTGCTGGAGGGGGTGTTCAGTGACGAGTCTGAAACCCAGCCATCAGACAACACACTGCAGCAATCACACAGCTCCAGAAGATGGGATACACTGCTAAAGCTCTACATTCAGGAAAGGATCTGGAAATCAGAAGAAATGATAGGATACAGACTGCTGCTCCCCAAAACATTATTCTTTTTGAGAAGAACAAAGTGGTCAGAATAGGTTGCATGTGTGAGACAGTGAAAGGCATCAAGACAAGGGAAGGGGAAGGGAAAGGGGAGGGAGGTTCGTGCACAGGCATACTGCCCAGGCAAACAGACAGGCCACGGTTCATTTGAGGACAGAAGCTGCTCCTTTCCATCATTCAACTGTTCATTAATACCAGCTATTCCCGTGGGTCTCCCCGCACCTAATCTACGCTTCAGTCTTCAAATTTATCAATATCCCAGCAACACAAAAACATCCTTTATTCCAGACCTCAGCTTAAAAATTGAGCACCACTCTTACTTACTAAAATAACAGTCTCAAAGATGTCTGATAATATGTGCATATGCTATGTGAATATTTTGTTGGAAGTTGGGATGTTTATGATGCAGCAGTTTGAATGGTAGTAAATGGAAATGAGGCAAGATTAACAATGAACACTCAACACAGACTCTCAACATGTAACTCATGCCAGACTACACAGTGTTCTGCTCAGTTTGGGTAAAGGGTTCATTTTCTCAAAATTAACCTTGTCAAACTCGTGTTCTGCCTGGGGGAGATTTGTATTACTATTGTAATTTTTCAATCAAAGATTGGAGAAAGTGTGAAATTTTAACATGCTTGTTCACACTTTACCTCCGCTCATCTCTCACTCTCTCTCATTTCTTACTTTTTTCACATTCATAGTCCATTTAAAATTTTAAGCAGATTTCACCCATTCTTATAATAGGATTCAGCCCTGCCTGAGTGTGGTGTGCTGTTTCTAAGTGTATACAGCAAGCGCGTTCGCAATATCAACTCAAGCCCGGCACACTCTGCTACTCTAGTAGAAGAGTTCTGCTAGGTCAGAAATAATTACAGAAACTGTTAAGTACACACCAGCTGTTGTAAACAAATGCAAATACATTTTCATTTCAAACAAGCCCCCTTGTATCGTGACACACAAAATACTATAAATCTTCTGTGTGTTTACTTACAGCTTGGGCCATCATCAAGCTGTGCTGCTGCTCCTACTGAGAAATGACTCTTATTCATATGCACCCAGTTGCTGAAAATTGTAATCACCACTGCTTTAATTAAGGGTTTCCCTAGTTTATTTGTGGATTTGCTTCTTTTGTTGTCTCCCTTTATTTACAGCAAGTTTCAACAGCCCTTGTGGTCTTTAGCCACACACCTTTTTTGACTATTTTGATCCTGGTTATCTTTTTTTGACTAGTTCTGTTAAGGTAAGTTTAATTTAAGCTTAGAAAAGAACATTTTAGTCATCCTTCAACTGGTTATGTGGAAGAAATTGGATGGATGGATGATGGATGGATGATTTTAAGCTTCTTCCACCACAATATTTTTAGTTTTACCATCAGTGAACAAATCTGTAAAGTTTAAATGTCTATATAATCTGTATTACTAATAAAAGGTAATAAATAAATAAATAATTTTAAAAAATACTGTTGTGGCTTAAAATTGACTTGACCTCTCCTGGGAAAAAATGACCAAATACATGACCCTTTAAATGACTAGCCCAGAAGACTTCATGAACATTTTTCACAATGGGAGAGTTTTGTTTGTAGAGAGGAAACAGAAGGAAAAAAAAAGTGATGTGAAATGCAATAACACTATTATATCTATTTCAACAAAAGCATAAATAGTCTATCAATCCAACAGAAGGAGAAGGGTAATAGCCGCCTAAGACAATTTTAACAATTACTTTACTCCACTTCAGTCGTATTTCATTCTCACCGGGTTTTTAATACCTTTCTACTCCCCCAATGGTACTTCTGACTGGTTATCTGTGCTGTTTTGAAAGAGGCCAACCAAATTGTTAGAGAGGCCACCTTTCCTCAGCCATCCAGTCCTGCCAATCGGCCATCCTGTTTCCAGACAGCACAGTCATTTCCCAGCCCAGTGGAGCAGCACTCCCTGACCTCTGCCTCGACCTCCGCCTCAACAGCCCAAGCTCCAGCACCAGCTTCAGCCCAGAGAGCAGGCTCAGGCCACCTCTACTTATTTATGAGCCATTTCACACAGTGCTGCTCCCATTAGAGACCCAGCCTTGGCCCACCTTACACGGTACTCTCCTTGCACTTAACACACAGAGTACACCAGCAGTGCCAGGGGGACATGGATGGTAGGTGGTGGTAGGAGGGTGTAGAAGACAGTTAGACCTGTCACACAGGTCCTGTCACACATATTGCTAAAGATTACATAAAACAATCAAAGAACGGATAACATATCACTCTAATCCCTGATTAGCAAATATTTCCTGAAGACAGCTGCTAGGAGGCCAATTGCTTCTTACTGCACATTCTTTCATTAACTGCTGAATAGCTATTTGACTATGCTTAGGGAAATAATAACTCACTGATCTAATTTAACAATGCACAAGAACTGATAGGTTATGCTTATTGGACCATAATTGGACATTTCATTATTTCTCATTCATTTCTTTATATCATTACTGTGACTTAGAAAGGAAGAAAAAAAAGTTAAGCATCCACAGCAGAAAATTCAACTCTCAGATTGATTAACAAAAGCTTAGAAAACTTTAATGAGAAACTCTGCATATGCATGAAAGAAAAAAAAAATGCAGTGCGAGCTGCTAAAAAACTGCTGGAAGCCAGCGAGTATTAGCTTGTTTACTTTGTACATGAATGAGAACAATGTGGACTGAAAGTCTTTTATAAATCCCACCTGTGATTGTGACAAAAGCGTAGCCCTCCTCGCCGAGCAGTGAGTTGATCAGTCGGCAGCTGTAGGTACTATTGGGCTCCAGCACCACTGTTAACACACTGGTCATAGTAAACAGCCCTTCTTCATTGGCCACCACTGAAGTGGTAATATTCTCGGTCAGGTTGTGGCCGCTCGCATCCTGCCATATGACATAACCCTCGGGATAACCACCATAGGCCACACAAGTCAGGGCAACCTCATCACCTGGCCGCAGGTTGGATTCAGGCTCTAAAGACACCGCAGGCTTGGAATAGGGTGCTGAAAAAAAAGGTGTGCACACAAGGAAGGGGGAAGAGTTGGACAAGGATTGAAGGAGGGAGGGCAAAAAAAGAGGAATAGGATGAGTAAAAGATAGGTGAGAATAGGGATAAGAGAGCAGCAGAGTCATACTGAATTCACTAGTTTTAGATTCACTGCAGTGAGTGTCACCCTGGGAACCGTTTGACATGATTCCCATTAAATTCTTAATTATATTTAGGGAGCTTAGCATAGCACAGTGCTTAAGATCCCACAGACAGCATCTGCGGCACATCCTGATGCTGCATCTCGACACTCTAACGCCACTCTCTCTAGAGACCCAAAACACTGAGCCACTCCCAGAAAGAAAAATATAGTGCAAGCATTGAGAAGGAGGAGGCCTGGGAGAAAACTGCCATGCTGAGAGATTTGGGACGACTCAGCCTATGGCACAGAAAAGAGTGCAGAGGGGTGGAGGTGAGGGGTGAGTCGTCAGCCTCGGCTGGAATCGCGCTTTTCCAATCCCTTGAGCTGAAGCATGAGTACAGAGGTGGCGAAGAAAGAGGCTGCTGTATTCCCAGAACCAATCACTGCACAACAAACAATGGGGTGGAGCTGAGGGCGAGATGAAATAAGTTTGTGCTGCTTTTTGAAAAGTGGACTCTCAACACAAAGACAGCTATAGAGTGGCACACACTAACTTCCCCAGTTGTCCATTTGACTGACAGATTTCCATTGAGAGTTCTATTAATTTTCTTCCAGCACAGCTGAAGGAAATCTGCAATGTTAACTGTAAATGCTGGCTAAAAATAGAATACCTATAATTCTAATGCATAAAATGGAACCAATTTGTCACTGTTGGAGGCAGTGTTTTCCCTTTCCCCAGCAGAGGAAAAAAGCACATTCATTAACACCGCCTGATGTGCATTCTTCCTTGGAGAACACAGAAACAATCACGACATATATAGAAATGTGAGAAGGAATGAAAGACACACAGTGCCACTGCAAATAAAATGAACAAGCCCTGCTGTGAAAGTAGGATGTGCAGTTACACGGAAGAGAAGATGTTAGTGATGGCTGATTGACCATAACAACAGCTAATAATCAATGTCATCAGATACTGACCACGAAAGAGACCAGAGCCAATGCTTATTGACCAAAAAATCACTGCTTAACAACCCGGAGGAAGCTGTTTACATTTCAAGAAAGGAAATTATCCCAAATAGTCTTAACTTTAGTTAAGCGTACATTACAAGTTCTTGCATTTAACGGGTGCCTATGTGCCCATTATATAACTGCTGTAATTTAGATACCACATAAGGTGAAATCATAAAACCGTGCAACTCCATCCTTTTAAAATAAAAATTTTTAAAAACTTTACCTGATTCAAATTCCTTCTTCAAGGTAATCTTTTTAAACCACTTTCAGCTTGACTACAGTGTCTTCATTGTGCCAAAACAGTGACACTTTAACTTGATTTTCATTTTGGGGAAGACGATTGCAAATCTGCTCAGCAAGGCAGGAGGTAAATGAAGACTTAGTTGGTGTGTTCAGACTTTTAATGCACTGTGTGTCAGGGCACAATCAGGTATACTTTTTGATATTTTATGGGTGGCAGAACCTTCTGATCACACCTGGTAGTAAAGAAAATGTCTAACTAACAGTACAAGTAGTCTTGTTTGCCAACAGTAATAATACCAGCTGTTTTAATTCAAATACAACAGCTGTATTACAGCTTCTTTGGCTCCAGAGAAGCTTTTTAAGTCTGGATAAGCCATCCTGATACCACTGGGTTAACCTGAAATTGGAGGCAAATTACAGAAAGCCTATGTTACAAATTGGAGGCACGAAATTTCAGGAGAGCAGCCTAATAACGGAGAGCATTACACCATAAATGTAGGACTCAGCATTTATAGTTCTTGAAACATGTTTTTTGACATTTTTGCTTTTTAATGTGTCACAGACATCACAGCTCAACTTACCGGCCACCTGCAGCAGCAAAGCAGCGCTGCCAAAGTCCTGCACCCTCACGAAGCAGGTATAGCTGCCTTCATCAGCCACCACCACCCTGCTTAAGAGGAGTGAAGCATTGCCCAGACTCAGCTGGTTGGGGAACAGTCTGGTACGGTTGGCGAATCTCTCTGCCTGGTCTACCAGCTGGTCGTGTCCCGCCGAGTACCTATGCACATTGCGTTGTGTGTCTGTCAACTGCCAGAAGACACTCACATCAGAGAGGTTGAAGGGCTTGGCGTGGCTGAAGGAACAGTTGAGCATGACGTCACTGGCGTGCAACGCCACAACTGGCTGTTCTGTGACGTTCAGTTGCAACAAAGCTGTAAGAAAGAGCAAGGCAGGGATGAGCATTAACAAGTAGAAAACACTGGAAAAAAAAAAAGAGTAGTGATTGTATTTTTATTTTCTTAGTATGCATTTTGTGTATCCTAGAGAATGTTGTATTCTGTCAGGAACAGAACAATACATTAAATACACTTTTAGACATCCTTTCCAGCAGACATCTGCAGTCAGAAGCCTTTAGTATGCCAATCATGCATGCCAAACATCATCCCTTTGTCCTTTGGATAGCCTAAAATAAACAATAAATAGTATTATTAAAGACTATTTGGCTCATGCATAGTATAAACACACAGTATTCACTGAATCACAGTATTAATTCAGTGTTCAAATGTGAAAGACTGACACCTACTCAAATGTGAATGTCTTTGAAAATGAAATCAATGCTGCATTTTGAAATGTATGCCGTGACTGAAACATCCACTCTGTTTGTGCAGCACAGTAGCATGGAACAGGCGAGACGGGATGAAGGGGAGAGGGGGATGAAAAGGGGAGATCTGGAGGTAAGCATTAGGACTTTGTTTGTGTTCCTATAGGCTTTGCCTCCTGGTGATGGCTCAGTGTGCTGAAACTTAGCAACAGAAGCAACAACATCTGTATAGCTTTAGGTTAATCGTTAGTTAGATCTAAAAAGACTCTGGTGGTGGTAGTGGTGGAAGACAAATGCAGCACAACTACTGAATGTGTGTTTTTCTGAGACTAAAGAGTGACTGTACTTCTTACCGTTTGCTTCTTACTCAAAGCCTGTGCATCTGTGCGTATGCATTATGTCTGTCTAGACTAGGCCAAGCGCAAAGAGTACACTGCATAATCATTCTGGATTAGTAGCCATTGGAGGCAGTCTAAAGTACATCCATGGTATTCTCAAGAGTCAGCATTCTCCATTGATCCCTGTCTGCTGTTATACAACTCTGAGACACTCATCAGCATCACAGGAGAGAAAAAAGCCAGTCGGCCCCTGGAGCAATACACTCTATGCTCAGCCTCTCTAATTGTTATAATCACAGCGTCATTTTAGCCTCAGCACCCCTTTTTGAGCTCTGTCTATCTCACAGCCAATGTCAATGTTGAATCACTTTGTTATGAAGGATATTTGACTGCTGCAGAGGTGCAGTAATTACTTTGCCTATTAACAACAAACAAGTCTTTCATCTGAGAGGGTTCATATATGGATGGATATTGCTAAGTCAAGGCAGACCTATTTTCAATCACATTCAGCCAATCCCAGCAAGGTGGCCTCCACATTACACCCCCCCCCCCAACACCCTGCTCTCCTGCAGGAACAGTGCCACCTACTGGCTTACCTCTCAAGTGCAGATGAAGATGGATTTATGCTAGAAGAATATCCTGTGTGCAGTGTTCTCAGCCTGTGCCTAAATGTCTCAGAGTGCAAACACAATGGAGTTTTCTTTTTCTTCTTTTTTTTTTAGCCAAGTATAAAAGTTATTGTGAAATAAAAACAGAAACCATAGATATAAAAACAAGAGCACTAAACTGCCTGTTTCTCTTACAGAAGACCATCATATCGGTGTCAGAGGTCAGTGGGTTTGTATTACTTCATTTTGACTGAAAATGTCACTTTACTATTTTTACCAGAAACAAATCTGAGTGTCCACCCCAACAAAGTGCCAGTGACAATTCTTTTACTCCCAAGGTGAAAATGGCAAATGGCTTTTTCCTAAACTGTGATTACAAAAGCTCTTCTGTTGCTGTGGGTGTTTTCGATCTCCCCATATTGTGCCCACATTCACTCAGCAGGGCTACAACAGAGAAGAGTTATCACACCAAAGCATGGCAGAAGCAGGCGGTATTGTGTCGCCATCAATGGGGATAACTGAGCAAATTTCTAGAATGTGTATCGTCAATGTCTTAGAAGACGGTTCAGCCTTTGCGGCAATGAATAGGTCGATGGTATTTTTTGTATGAGTGGAGGGTCAGTGACAGCCTCTCCGAGACGTGCATGTTGAAAGAGGAGGAGAGAGAGCAATTAAATCACTCCCTGAGCAGCCTGGGATGACTCACACCACTGAGTTTGTACACGAAGGGGGGAAGGGAAGAGGGGAATAGAAAGAGAGGCTGACGTTGAGCTCACACGTAAAGATAATATCTGGAAACAAGCCAAGAAAGAGGATGTGGTGGAGCCTCACACACTAATCCTTCAACCCGGACCAGAGCCATGTCAGAGAGGAGAGAGAGACAGAAACTCCCCTCTCTCATTCTACATCTCCACCTCTTCCCAACTCTTTCATTCACTGCTTCTTTAAGCAGTGACCTACCACTCACTCCAAGGCCCTGGGAGGACACAGCTCTACACAGGGACTTTGTGTAGAGATGCCGACTTGGGTTTGGAACGAGAACACAAGGGGGACATTTTGCATTGCATCAAGGGGAGGGGATTGGACAGGAGTAGAGGGCAAGCTAGGCCGGCTGACGTCATGGAAAACGCACATCTGATGTCCTATTCGTCAGAGGTGAAGCACCACGAGCCAAAGCAAATGAGCACACACGGTTTTAGATCTGCTCCTGTTTACAGCCTCGTTTCAAAATGATTTTTACATTTAACTGAAAATAACCAAAAGACAATACATTGTATGCTCAAAATGAGAAATTCTTATTGCTTTCTGAAAAATCATTTTAATATAATGCCAGCAAGGCATTTAAAAAACAGTCACAAAAGGGGGATCCAAAATGCTTAATCATGTCTTCTTTATTTTTGTAGTTTTGAAAGTTGAAGGTTTTCAGCTGCTCAACTGGACCTACATATTCTTTGATTTATAACGTGCTAAATGGGTTTTAGTGGCAGGCCTAGACAAAAAGGCCAGGCTGGTGCCCAGGTAGCAGCATAAGCTACTCTAAAACCTTTATGTATCATTCAGGATTAATAGGGCCTTCACCGATTTGCAGGATACCCATGCCTTGTGCTCCAGTGCACCCCCATCCCATCACAGATGCTGGCTTTTGAACTCTGCATTGATAACAGGCAGGATGGTCTCTTTCTTTATTCTAAATAACTACTGACTATAAATTTTACACTTTGCCTTAGTGGATCTTATGTGAGCTACCATACTTTATAGCACTGTATATTATATTAGTGTTACCTGCTGCTGCTGTAACAAAGCAATTTCCTGCAAGGGATCAATAAAGTTCTATTCTATTCTATTCTATATGTGAGCTGGCAAAAGGGACTGGCATCTCATCCTGTTACCTATGGGGTTTTTTTCTTCTCTCTTTCAGGTAGAATTTAACATGCATTTGTTGACGCAGAAACAAACTGCGTTCACCGACCACAGTCATAATCCAGCATCATACTGCATCTATTTTTATTACCATGACCTCAGAGAGTCAAAAGACCACAGCTAATCAATACTTGGTTTCAGTCTTGCACCTTGCATATGGATTTTCAGACTCTTTGTGTAGCATTTCTTTGCAACTTTACACTGACATACAGTACCATACTTATACTCAAATTGCTCACGTTGTCTTTCACACTGGTGAACCTTTTTCCATTGTATTTTTTTCCCATTACTATATATATATATATATATATATATATATGGAAAAATTGTCCTTCATGCTCGGGTCCTCTACCAGACACCTGGGAGCTTGAGGGTCCTGCGCAGTATCTTAGCTGTTCCTATGACGGCGCTCTTCTGGACAGAGATCTCGGAAGTTGTTTCTGGAATCTGCAGGAGCCATTCTCCACGTTTGGGGGTCAGATTACCACGAGGACCACTGTTGCCTCACTCTCTGCAACAGTATTATTTTTTTAAAAGATTTTTAAGTTTTAGTTGATTAAAAACAAAAGCATATGAAATGTTTTTCTTATTGCATTATTTTTGTTATTTACTTTTTAAACCTAATCTATCACTATTCTGAATCACTGTTGCATAACAAACAGCATCTTTGGTACTATAGTTAACTATTTGATCATGTCTCCTCAGAGGTTTGGTATTGACATCAAGAAACATGCTTTCTGAGCTTAGATGAGCAAAAGTAGGAGAAGATAAAGACTGCAATGCTTGTGGTCTTCCATGAGGAAGCTGCCCTGCACATTGTCTCCAGGCCATTCATGTCTTCTCAGCAGGTAAGTGAGGATCTCACCTCTCCCTTCTCCCTCTCAATAAAGAGATGCTCAGAAGCCATAGAGGGCAGGCTGGGAGATGTCAGGCTGTGGGGATTTACACACTGCACTTTGTGTTTATGGGTCTCAGCTCTGTTTGAGTGCCTGCGAGACAGAGACGGGCACTTTCACAGCCAACATGAAATAAACTCATTACAGCCTTTGCGAGCACTGGCAACGGGCCCCGCTTAGCAGCAAGGCACAGGGCTGCCTAGAAAAGGCTGCAAGTGATCTTCACACTGCTCTCCACTATACTTTCAAGACTACCCACCACCTTGTCACTATCAACACCTCCTTCCATCCTGCTTTCCTGAGACATGCAAGGTATGGGTGCTCCTGGATTTTCTTCTATCCAGTCCTTTTCATATAGTGAACAGCATGCTCACTAGGCACATGAGATGAACTTGGAGGCTGACTGTGAGACTGAGAGACAGTGTGATATGCAAGAAGACAGCAAAGGTGCATGTGGACTGTTATAGTGGGGTTGCTTGCAGGGTAAAGCATGACGCTGTTGGTATATAAAACCCAGAGATGCCTCACATTAACCTGACAGATACAGACAGGTGAGTGTCCATGTGTTCACCCACATGCATTTACAAATGCAGTATGTGTTCACATTGGATTACTGGGCTGTGACTGTTTAGCCTTCAACAGTCAATCTAGTTATTATTATTATTATTATGGGCTTTCATTTCACTGATTCTAATGTGTACGCCTCAATTAGAGTACGTGCTATGTCTTACTTGATGTGCTGGATTTACAATTAAACAGAATCAGCAGCTGAGTTTGTGTAATTTGCAGCAAATTATTTTTAACCTTGATGCGTGTCAGTGTACCTAACTATACAAATAACTTGCACATTAAAGGATTAATGCTGGAATTAACCAGATAATTAAAGGTCACTACATAAGACAAGAAGAAAGAAGTCAGTGCCTCTTAAGCAAGCAAGTATGCTTAAGCAGTATTGTGCACCAGCCTTTCTCATGCACACATTTTAACAACGGTGGAATCAGTATCTAGTATTAGCATTTGGAGGTTATGGTTTCAGGGCACTGATATAGTAACATGGCTAACTGTGGCATTAATGAAACCAGATAATCCTAATTAATATACATTGAATTAATGTATTGAAGAAGTGAGAGTATCGTGCATTTGCTTCTGGCAGCTTTGTATTCTGGTAAACTGTCCATAGCAAATAATAAAAAAAAACAAAACAAGATGCCATAGAGAAAATATGCAACACTGTGTGAAAAACGAAATTATAAATGTGTTAAGTAAACTGTAAACTTGTTCTTTTACCACTTTCCTCCTGTCACTCACTCACATACTTCCCATGCGTCATCCTATTTACTAATTTTAACATTAACTTCTTATCCTGCAGCTCCAAAAGTGAGTC
>VUQJ01007414.1:28696-41167 GCA_015108635.1 Andinoacara biseriatus | reverse complement strand
CCCCTCCCCCCCCCCCACACACACACTTTTGAAGCTTCTTTCTTTTCTTTTCTTTTTTGCCAGTAAGGAAAAATTGTCAAAATGACTGTAAGCTATTGCAACCACACCACAGAATCCCACTGATACTGAAGACAGCCAGGACAGTGGGAGGAAGAGGCATAAAGGAACGAGCTGGGGGAGTTACCAGACTGTTACTGTTACAAATGGCTGCTTGAACTCTCTGAATGGGGACAATCAATATTCACTTGAATGAGAATCAATCAGTGGAATGAGGCCATGGTCTTTGGGGATTAAGGCTTGGTTGCACTCACTGAATTTAGTCCTGATTTTAAACCCAAGTAGAGACTTCAACCATCGAAAGGCTCCAGATGAGGCAATATTTTCTTTGTAGTTTTTGTGTTTCCCATTTTCTGACCACTTTCTCATCAAGACTCAATCTGAATCCCAGCAAGGGCAGCTTTATTTAGAGCACCAAAGATGATCATACAGTATCAGGGTGCTGCAAGACTACAAACAAACAAACACTGTTGAATAGTGCAAGAAAGCAATCACTGGTGGGAGGATTGGGTGAGTCTGTTGTGGAAAAATGCTCAGTCTTTGGTAAATAAAACCGTGATGGCGTGTCCTGTGCTCAACATAGACATAGTGCTTAGGAGTGCCTCTCTGTGTCTCCGATTCAAGAAACTCTGCAGAGGCCCCCATTGTGATGCGACCCTGAGAACTAAGTGCACTGCAACTTAAGAAAACATGTGCAATTAAATAAAACAAAAAAAAATCAATAAAATGTTGTCATTAATTTGATCATAAGTGGGCTGCCAATACACACTATACTGAGTGTAGCCCAAACAACAATGGAAATATTTCCAGGTGCGCAAAAAAAAAAAAGTGGTGATCCTACTGGGACACGCATGCTGTTCAGTTCTTTGTGCCTCTGTGAAAGTTGGTTTATTGCCACTAGTATTGGAAATGCATTTAAAAAAAAAAAAATGTCAATCTGGACCAAATGGACCAATATATTTCCAGCACCTTGTCAAATCTATGCCACAAATAAGGCAAAAATGGGCTCCAGCTTGGTGTATTTTACTTTTCTGAACTATTATTTAAACAAGTTGGAATTTATTTTTGTCCATGAACGTTACTTATGTTATTCATGGAAAAATATTGCCAAAACACAGGTCATCTGGGGAAAGAGGCAAGACCTTGCATATGTGTGTGTTAACTATTTTTGTCAAAAATGAACAAAACTAGTCATGGCTGGGGTAGCTCTGCTGAAACTTTCTAGTGTATGACAATTTATACAGTGTTGACCTGTAGGTCAAGGTTGTTGTCAGAAAACCATCTCTGCCCATGAGCCCATTTCATGCAACAGTGAGGTAATGTTAACA
Source organism: Andinoacara biseriatus (assembly GCA_015108635.1). NCBI lineage: Eukaryota > Metazoa > Chordata > Actinopteri > Cichliformes > Cichlidae > Andinoacara > Andinoacara biseriatus. The sequence continues at coordinate 39,782 of VUQJ01007414.1, read as the reverse complement.
CCTGTTATGGCAAAGATTTAAAACTTTCCCTCCGGGAGCTGTTGATGTCATGAAGTGTAAACTCGGGTGAAGGAAGTGCTTCAGGGTGACCAGCTGGAGCTTGGACACATGATCGGCTATTATGTTAAAACCGCAAAATCCCCTCCATCTGATCACACAGGCTCAACTGTGACATCTTCTAAGTTTCTTTTATCGTCTAGCAGATACTCATCCTGAACAGTGAGATGCCAGCAAACTCAAAGTGCATCCAATTGGGCATGAAATCTTTTAAAACTTGTAACATCATTATTTAATGGCACATAGCCATCATTATACTGGAGACACCTTTGTTTTTACTGCTCATAGCCATGAATCTGATAGATTTGGGCCCAAAAACACATTTATTTGTTTTTTTTTTAAACAAAGTCCAAGAAGCACAGACTTCTGACAGGGAAGAAAACACAAACTAACATCATATAAATCCAGCCTTGAGTTTAAGTTCATTGTCAGTACAGCTGGAGCTCAGCAAGTTTTGTTTTCACAGCAGAGACTAATGAAAAACACACGGCAGAAACATGTGCTCCATGCACTGACTTAGCAACTTCAATAAAATTAAGCCACATCTCCTTCATCCAAAAATAGTCTTAAGATCTAACTAATGTAAGTTTACAGTGAACTTGAAAGTTTAAATTAATATAATTTTGGCTTTGTAGTATGAGAGGTGCTGTCAGTTTGCATGGAGGTAGAAGTTTATATTATATTATATTATATTATATTATATTATATTATATTATATTATATTATATTATATTATATTATATTATAATTGGATAAGCCAAAGAAAATGCATAGATGGGCGGGTGGGCACAGAGATATGTTATATTATCCACAAGGTGGCGTAGTAGCACAACGCTGCAAAAGTGGCGCGTCACTGAACAAGAGAATAAAATGAAAGTGCTCTGGAAGCCCCAAAATGAGCCAATACTGTCTACAGTTTTATGTTTAATTGGTAGTTCAGAGTCATCTCTTAGCTGATGTGCAGCATTCATTCATTCACCATTTGTACTTTTACAGTTCCTTTAGGTTCTTACTACATTTTGCATCATAAAGCATGTTTTTATCAAAGAAATACTGATTCCACAGAAATCTGCCTTAATTTGTGATGAAAATGTATCTTCTGTAGCTCGGGCTACATTTTAATGTCTGTGAGTATTGAAGTATTTCCCAATAAACTTCCCTCTGGTCATTTTTTGAATCACTCATCCATTCCAGGGTCACAGGTTTATTTGTAACAGAAGAGTATTTTTCCTCTTAAGTAGATAAACTAGATTTAATAATGTTATATGTGAAAATGCATCAGTCACAGGCAGTAGTTAAATACAAAGAGAGTACTTGTACTTTTGAATGCAGAACCTTCACCTGTAATTAGCTATTTTTACATTGCTGTGACCTAAGAAAAGGACTTGATAATGCCTGGTGTAGCCACTGAGTATAAAGTGTGATGTCTTCAGACCTCAAATGATCACATTAGGACTAATTGGTATACTGTTTTGGTTCTGCATTTGGAAAAATGGTAGCATAGTGGCACAATCAAAGGTTTTGCTTAAATTTGAAGTAGCACCAACATTAAACATTTAAATTAGAGGTTACTGGGGGAAATATTGATTACAGCAGCTTAAGGGAAGACAATGACCAAAATAAAACCTTCAGACAGAGCCTGTCGAGCCACACAGGGAAGTTCCAGGGGACAGATTTTCACTATCAGAGTTCAGATACACTGCAGGTGACTAAATTCATTCACTGCAAAAAGAACTTCAGACTTTTACTATGTTAAGCAGGACTATAGTACAGTGAATTACAGGTAAGTAAGAGGAGGACCTTAAATATAGTGTTGAAGACACATGTGGGCCACCGTCTCTGTTCTAGAGAATAAACAGTGGTCAAGGTGACACCAGTCAGTGGAAAAAAACATAAGCTAATATTGAATTAGTAGGTAGCTGGCTAATAATTTAATGATGCAGCTTACAGGGAAATTATGGACAACTTTCACATCAACAGTTTCTTTGTTGTTGGGTGCAGCTGCTCAGTGGAGGTGGTTATGAACATTGTTAGTCTGGGGGTAAAGTGTTTCTTTGGCCTAAAATGAGATCATTGTTATTTTTGTGAAATGGTCTGACTTGTGAAAACATTAGACTGGTCCAGCCACACAGGCCAGTCTAAACTATCTTTGTGAAACCATCCCCAGAGGTTCATTTTGCCAACTATCCTAAACCAATTACAGTGATGTTTTTCTGAACTCTTTGAGCTTTAGTCCACTGCCTTTAAGGCCCTATTATCTGCCTTCCTTGTCTCCTTTCTGTGGGGAAAAAAATCATCAACTTTGAGACCTATTTCCATGGTTTCTGAAGCAGCTCTGTTGAGATATGGTTGTTTCAAATTTACTTCTAGTGATGAAACACCCAAATCTTCTTGTCGCAGCCTCCTGATCCTGTTCCAGGAGCTGATTTACTCATATACTGTGCTCATAATTCATGCTCCTCGCAGCTCTCCTTTATAATGACCGAGGTATGTGATGCCAAAAGTGCTACTATGTTCAGAGTTATCTAGTCCCAGATAAGTAATTTTTTATACATTAAAGAAAGAATAACTATAATTTTTTACCTACAGTAGCCTATGGTGTTTTTCTGGGATTAAATGCTTTTGACCTATATTGTATGGGCTTTAAATAAAGATAAATGCTATCATCAGCACCAAATGTCCTGGTGTGTGAAATTACCTCACATTTTCCTGAATTCCTTGGAAAGTAATCCTGAACAGGATGAGCCGTTCAGATTTTGTGCTTACATTAGATTAGATTAGCCTGCATGTCTACCTTTGGATAAATTTATCTTCTCAGCAAAGAAAAGAACATAAATGAATTATAGCAGCACATGTGTGGAATCAACCTAGCGCAACACTTAAAAAAAAAAAAATTTTTAAAGACTGGCAGACATAAGCAAATCATATTTAAGAAACAAATGCTGTTAAAAACAAAAAAGCTTCAGACTTTTTGATGGAGGGAGGGATGGATGGATGGATGGATGGATGGATGGATGGAGGGAGGGATGGATGGATGGAAAAATCAAAGCTAAAATGATTCAAAAGGTTAGGTCAGATCATATTAGTGATAAGGCATCCGAGGCATTATTAGACAGGAGGGCAGGCTGCCCAGAATTTGGAAGCCAGTAAGCCTATTAATTATAGGTGGATTGCTCCTCTGAACTTGTATCTTTGTGATCTTTGTGAAGTAATGGAACAGATGACAATGAAAGTTCTTACAGTGGCTGGAAATGAATCATGTCTTTAAGTGGGGTTATAAAATGCAGGGTCACCATGGAAAGGGAGATAAATAGAAGATAAAATGGAAAGTGGTTGCAGCTGGATTCTTGATGTAGATGAAAAACAGGATTTTCAGCAATTATCAATCAGAAATTTGATACTTTTTCAGGTGCAGAAGATTTTTGTGCTTGTGGGCCCTGTTCAGGAAATAATATAAGCAGTGTTTCTTCAACTTATCAAAACTTGATCATTCAAAACTCCCAAACTGGTGATCTGAAAGAACCCAAATCCAAGCCGAATCAGTCAATCATATGGAAGAGTTGTTATTCAAAGAATGATATAACCTTAGACATTATCATGCAAAAATAAGCTAAATGTATTCATGCACATCTGAAAATAGTCACCTTTTTTTTTCAATTTTCATTTACCAATCCAAAATGAAAAAGCAGAAAATGCCTTGTTTTCAGATTTCCTGGTTAAATATAAATGGGAAGAAACCGAAAACACTCAGCAAATTTAGGTTTTTTTCCACCCACTGGACAGAAATGGCATGACCTGGAGGTGACCTTAGAGCCTCAGCATGTACAAGATGATAAAAACAACACAAACAACACAATAAAGAAAAGTGTATGAAAGCAGAGTTTTGTGTTGTTCCACAGTAGTTTAGAGGAATATTCTGAATACATAACCACAGAGAAAATGTCAGTTATATGTGTCCAAGGGTGATTTTTAAAATTAGGACTTTTCCATTTTTGTTTTGAAAAATTCGCTATTTTGCAAAAAGAATTCACTCACCCATCCAAACCATTGAGTTCAGGTATTCCACTTCCATGGCCACAGGTGTATAAAACCAAGCACCTAGGCATGCAGACTGCTTCTACAGACATTTGTGAAAGAATGGGTCGCTCTCAGGAGCTCAGCGAATTCCAGCATGGTACCATGATAGGATGCCACCTGTGCAACAAGTCCAGTCATAACATTTCCTTGATACTAAATATTCCACAGTCAACTATTAGTGGCATTATAACAAAGAGGAAGAGACTGGGATTGACAGCAACTCAGACACAAAATGGTAGGCCATGTAAAATGACAGAGGTCATGCTGAGGTGCGTAATGAGCAGAGGTCACCAACTTTCTGCAGTCAATTGCTACAGACCTTCAAACTTCATGTGGTCTTCAGATTAGCTAAAGAACAGTGTCTATAGAGTGGAATGGGTTTCCGTGGCTGAGCAGCTGCATGTAAGCCCACATCACCAAGCACGATGCAAAGCGTTGACTGCAGTGGAGACATGTTCTCTGGAGTGATCAGTCATTGGTGGTTGCCAGGAGAACGGTATTTCTCTGTGTCATAGTCCTGGGCCTTTTACCCAGCGTTTTGTACTTTAAGGTTCTGTTTCTATTCACATTTTATTGCATTTTCCCAGTTTGCTTATGTTTTTGATTCTTAGTCTATTAGTTTAGAGTCCTGTTGTTTCCCTTTGTTCTTGTCCTTCCTGCGTCTCTGTGTTCTAGTCAGTCTAGTCTTGTTGGTCTTAGTCTTGTCTGCCTTGTATTTAGTTTTAATTCCTGGTCTTGTCTTGGTTAATTATTCCCAATTGCTTCTTCACCTGTTCCCGATCCTCTCGTTATTCTGTGTTTGTACTTAAGCCCTGTTTTTTCCCCACTCCCTTGTCGTGTCATTGTCAGTGTTTACCTTGCCATGTGTCACTCTCCTCCATAGTTTTATGTTTAGTTCTGGAGTTGGGGTTGTTTTTCAGGAGTTGGGCTTGGCCCCTTAGTTCCGCTGAAAGGAACTCTAAATGCTTCAGCATACCAAGACATTTTGGACAATTTCATGCTCAAGACTTTGTGGGAACAGTTTGGGGATGACCTTCCTGTTCCAACATGACTGCACACCAGTGCATAAAGCAAGGACCATAAAGACTTGGATGAGTGAGTTTGGTGTGGAAGAACTTGACTGTCCTGCACAGAGTCCTGACCTCAACCCAATCAGAATCAGAGTGGAGACTGTGAGCCAGGTCTTCTTGTCCACCATCAGTGTCTGACCTCAAAAATACACTTCTGGAAGAATGTTAAAAAATTCCCATAAACACGTCTAAACCTTGTGTAAAGCCTTCCTAGAAGGGTTGAAGCTGTTACAGCTTTAGCTCATGTGCACGTGAAGACAGACGAGCAAATACTTGTGGTAATACAGTATATCTCCATCCACATGAAAATATCAATGTCACGCAGCAGGTGGTGATGTAACAGAAATGTTGGCCAATCAGAAGTAAAGCAATAACATAGGACACAGTCATTAGAAGTCACAACATCCAAAAAGGAGATAAAGGTGCACACCTTGGAAGTTGGAAGGAAAAATCTCCATTTTCTTTGTCCACATATAAATGGAGAAATTGAGTATCTTAAAGTATGGTGTTTTTCAGAAGTTTGGTTTTCAGTGACCTAAATGCTATGAACAAAAGGCGAAAAAACACACAAACCAAGATTTGTTTATTAAAATACTATACGTGTGATGTAGATGTGAAAAGGGCCTACGTGTATGTGTTTTCTTGAACTCACGGCTGTAATTACTGATCTGTGGTCTAAATTCATACTGAGGTTGAGCTGACTTCTTTACAGAAGTTGCAAAAAGTAGTGGTTGTTTTGAGATCTATGGAAAAACTGTCCTCATCTCCCTTAATCGCTGTTTATTATCTCAATTGCCAATTTAGTGTTTTATTAAATACAACATAGTTACAGCCTTGATTAGATTCAAAATGAAAAATAAAGCTGGGCATATAGGATCAGTTCAAAGCTTTAAAGACAGGACTTCATTAAAGGGGTGACAGCTTGGTGAGTGTGTACATCTTTTATTTAAAGGCTATGTTGTGATCATGCTAGATGGATGGATGTTTTTAGAGAACTTCATCTTGACAAATTTCATAGTATCTGGCAAAGCAACAGTTAAAAATGCCATAACTTTGACTAGGACACCTGAAACTGCTTCACAGCTGTGCTGCATTAGTATTACAAGTGATTTGATTTTATGCACGCTGACGTAACAGTTAGTGGTGAAAGTGGACAATCAGCAAATCAAGGTCACAGGGTCAGTAGAAAAGAGATACAGTTCATTCGTGCACAGAGCCTCCCAGTCAATCAGAAGTTTGTCTACAGAACCCCAAATTAAGGGTGGAGTTAGTACGTTTTCTAACACATCAGTAATGCCTGCAGGCCATTTTGCTGACACCTAAGCATCTAAATGTGTTAGGGGAAAAAGTAATTGCAACAGACTAGGAGCACATTATGGCAATTAAGGGAGGCCGACATAGAAAATGTGAACAGACAGCGTGTTGTTTCTCCACAGAGCGGGCTGAGCATTACAGTAATAAAGAGCATGCAGTTCATAAAAACACAGCGCAAAGAAGAGCTTTTCATAGCATTTGCTTGACAAAAGAATAGATGGACTAAAATCAGAGGTGTAATAAGGCTTAAGAGACACCTGTTAGTAGCTGGGTGCCTATGATGTGTATATATTTTATACTAGAAAAGAGAAAAAAAAATAGTAAGCACCACATGTTTTATGAGCTACCAGCACATAGTATCCCATCTTAACCAAAGCTACGCACAGAAACTGCTTTGTTCTGCGTGTGTCTTCCTGGAACCAAAATAATAAAGAAGGAGGAAGTGCTTTTTTTAGCAAGTAAGAGAAATGGCTAAACAGGTTTTGTGCGTCAGTATTTGTGTGAGTGTGGCTGTCTCTCTGTCTTTGTCTCCCAGTCTGGCAGTTTCTGGCACCCCGTCAGTTGGCACTGAGGCAGGGACGCACGTTGGAAGCAGGAAGCAGGAAGCCCACAAGGGCCTCTGTGGGTTGGTGATGTTGGCATTAGTTTGTGTGGTTTCATTGGATTGGTGGTAGTGAAAGTGCTGTTGGTCTGTTTTTTTAGTCAGTAGTTGCACAACTTTGAGCACATTCAGTCACCAAGACCAAGGGTCTCTATAAAACAAGTGCTTTTGTGATTTGCTATAACGTTAACTGAACAGGAAGTGAAAAATTCAGAAATGCAATCCACTTTGTGCAACACTTTAGTGGCAACGTAACTGCCAGTGCTTGGCCATTTTGGAGCTTTATTGCTCATAGTGCGAACATAACTAAAGGCTCAGTACAAAATTAAATATGGAAACCATTTACCTGAATGGATTAAAGCTCAAAATTTATAAAGACTAGTATGACTGTCCCTAACCCTCAACCTTTTACATCAGTCAGTCTATATTGCCTGGCAGCGTGTCAGCACAGCCAAACTGCTGCTGAGTGAAATATTATTTTATACCCTTTGCTTCAGCAGAGGAATGTTGGCATACTTTATCCAATGCCCAAAGGCTCTGTGATATGGATTTGACCAAGGCTTTACCCACCACTTTAGGCCTGTTAAAACCTATTTCAGTCCACCCAAGCTTCAGCAGAGAATTCTGCTCTTGTTCCACATACCAGCATGATAAATACTGTTAGCTTGTTGGGATGGATGGTGTTTTTCTTATGTTCAGACAGAAACATTTCAGCCACTGTTAGATGGGTCTGAATTACATTATTCTATTATTTTTTTTACAGATATTCATGGTGCACATTCACTGTCCTCAGAGAATGTAACTGGAGCCCAACCAATATAGGATTTTTAAGACCAATATTTGGTGATTTAAAAATCAATATATCAGCCAATATTTGTTTTTCTTTCAGACACACAAAACATAAACCTAATTTCCCTAACATTTGCTATGTCTAGTTATTTATTTACTTGTTTACACTGCTCAGATCAGCTGGTTGTTGTTCCAAAGGTATGGTCAGGGGCACAGCTAAATACCTTTTGAGGTGTATGCAGACACAGTACAAGAGTTCTATTACATTATTTATATATTTATAATTTCTATTATTTCTTCTGTAATTTATCTGTTTTATGATTCACCATCTAGTTAAACAAATTATTACAAGTTCCCTTATTTTTCTTGTTATGATTTGTTATACTGTAACTACAGCACAGTTGCAGAACAGTGACCTGTTCTTTTTCTCCTAGTAACTTAAGCTAACCTGAGTATTTAAAAGTCTCCTCTTGATACACTGACATAACTTACCGACTGTCTTTAAACCACTTTGAAAAGCTTTTTTTCATTCTGCCATGTTGGGCGTGAACATTTTACCATTTAGTCACTGTTAAAATGAACATTTTGCCATGTTTCCACTTTAGACATGAACATTTTACAATGTTGCCACTGTGGACATGAGCATTCTGCCCGGTTGCCATGGTGGACGTGAACATTTTTATCCTTCTCCCTTTTCCGTTTTGTGCCCCGGAGAGCTTTCTTTTTTGCCTCTCCATCTTTATCTACCTGTCATCAGATGGTAGCACAATTCAAATGAAAACCGTCGCAATTGAACGCATTCTCAAACGATCCCGCTGGAGTGCGGGATAAAGGCACCGTGCCTCTGTTATTGATCATGTGATATGCACAGCTGTTAAATACAGAAAGTGCCAACTAGAGAAATAATTTTCCCGCATTGCTTTATCAGCCTGCTGGTAAATCGATCAGGCTCTAAATATAACCTAATGAGTTTGATAATCTGCTCACTTTTCTTTGAGCTTTGTGAGGTTCACCTTTTTGGCTTTAAGTGAAATTCCTATTAGATGAATTGGCATGAATCCTGGTACATAAAGGTGTGCCTCTGCCATGATGGATTGTAGAAACTTTGTGACTTTTTTTTTTATCTTGAACTATCATTATTATATTACAGTAATTATCTTAATTTTGCTCTAGTTCTTGACTAATACTTGCATAACTAATAGCATTGCAATCAACCACATGTTGTTTCTGGTTAGCATAATTTAATAAATCAAAGGATGATCACAAATTACTAAATGGTAAACATGCATTTTAACTGCCTCGCTTCTGGATGTAATTATAGTGATCCTGGTAGTGTGCGGCAGATTGTGAAAGAAAACAACCTGCAAGGCTGTTCAATTATTTTCTGGAAAAATAAATAAATGTATGATCTTAAATAGCTAACCTTTTAATTTTATTGAGCAAATGGAATTCACAAAACCATTCAACAGTGTTTAAATATTGCTTTTAAATCAAGCTCACTGGCTCACTGTTGCACCCAAGTCATCCACCCATTTTCTTGTAACTAAGATGTCATTGTTAAAATTAAAAATAACTGAATATATGCAAAAAATATATTTCTTTAAATACAGAATGATAAAACAGACAGGAGAGCTGTTGTTGACAGCTGATGTCACAGGGTCCAGGGAAGGTTTTGTGAGGGTAACAATGGCTCAGAGAGCTGACTCAAAGACAGATGATTCACAGCCAGATGTCAGGGAGGGTTGATAATACTCATTAGGAAGTAGAGCAGATCGGCAGCAGTGGGCCGGGACAGCAAGCAGGGGGTCGCTTTAAGAAGACAGAAGTTAAGTCTGTTTTTTTTTTTTTTTAGAACTTCTTTAAGGACTGATTGAGGGGGAGACATTGAGCTCATGTTACAGGGGTCAGAGAGGAGACAGTGTCCAAAGGTTAGCTTGGAGGATGAGGCTTGGCTGTCATCACTCTTTTTGTGAAGCAAACTGAGGAGGGAGGAGCAAGCTGAGCAGTGCTAAAATGAGAGGAGAGGATTGACTGGATTTAAAGTGATAAATGGCAGATTTGCCAGCAGATACAGGCAAAGAAAGGGAGAGATGAGATACTAAAACTCTTCCAAGAAAACCAGACCTGTGGAATTTTCCTACAGCTGCTTGAAGTTTGTCCGTTTGATTCCCTAGGCTGTTTACAGCCAAGAAGCAGGTGGGAGCAAATAGCTTAGAGGGGGGAAAAAAGGGGAGAGATCCCTGAGGGAATAAGAAGGAAAGAATAAACGTGGAGGTCAGTGTGGAGACACAGGAAGAAGTCAGCTGAAGCGAGTTAGAAGAGTTTAGCTGAGGACAAGAGGAAGCACAAGAATCACAAGACATACCTTGTGGTAATAGCGTAAGGAAATGCATTTATAGAGGTCAGTGGAAACTGTGCTGGTTAATGCCGGTCAAGAACAAAGAAAGAGACAAGACCAGCTAGTGTGAATGGCTTTGTTTTCCTTCTCTTTCATTGAAAAATGTCTGAATGATTCAGGAGACCTACAAATAGACAGGGCTGGAACATGCCAGGACTTACAGATATTTATTATTTCAGTGCTGTCATAATATGGCCAAAAATGTCTTTTTGTGCCTGTGGTTGTTTTTGAACTACTTCTTATTTTTAGAAATGCCTCACTCCCTTATTATATATTGTATGTTCCAATGCTGATGACAAATCTGAGTTTTCTGGTGTAATAAGTCTTAGATTTATAGGCAAAGCTCCAAAATCTAAAAGTAAAGACAGACGGAGGTTTTGATATAAGCAAATAATTTTTTTTCCTTAGACATTTCCCAATGTTTATACATTTGCTTCTATCTTTATCACATAAAACAGCAAAATCCGGACCCTTGAATTCTATGAGGACACATTGAACCATACACAGTAGTATCTTGGAAGTATCTATCTTGGAATAGACCACTTCCCTCAGATTATAGGTCCAAGGTAATCATTGAATTGAAATTGAAATTATTTGCTATAAGGTCTCCCTCTAAAGAGACAATCAGGGCCAAAATGTTTCATAACAAGCCCCTCACTGGATTCCCCAGCATAACTGGCCACTTTGTTAAGTACACCTGTTCATCTGCTTGTTAACAAAAATATCTAATCAGCAAATCACAATTCAGTGCATTTAGGCATGTAGGAACAGTAAGAACAA
>VUQJ01007412.1:6736-20362 GCA_015108635.1 Andinoacara biseriatus | reverse complement strand
AGTAGCATACCTGTCAAGTCTCCCGTTTTGGCCGGGAAATTCCCGTATTTTACCCGTTCTTTGGCAGTCCTGCCAAAAAAGTTAAGAAGACTTCATATAAAAATCTTGAAAAATGGGACAAGGAATTTACTTTCCTAAAGAGGAGCATGATGGGGCATAACTACTCATTCTGTAAGGTTTGTAGTGTCTCTCATGGGGGAAGGAACCATGTCCGTCAGCATGAAAATTTTTCCTGTCTTCTACAGCCTCGTTTGCGACTATATGCAAAATTACCAATTATGCAAATTAGTTGATGACGCCATATGCGGAACATTTCCCTTATTTTTAAATACAAAACTTGACAGTAGTGAAACAAACTAGCAAACCTTCAAAGTAAAAGTTTTCCCATCTTGCCATGTGTTAGTTGCAGCAGTGAGGCACAACCTTTACTTTGAAGGTGAACATTCGCCACGTCCAGTTTGCATAACATTTATTTAAGAGTCACTAAAAACTGGCGAATAGTTGGCAAATTATGCAAACTACAGGCAACTGTGGTCATGTCCTAGCAACCAAAGCAATTGCAAGGATGATTTTGGTGCAGCACCCTTTCTGTGAACCATTTTACAAAAAGCCTTCAATCAGTGACGTCACAGAACCAGAAATTTAGTATTCGCTACCAGTACAACACTGTCCCACGTTCTTAAACACAAACTTCCCATTTTTCAAGATTTTTATATGAAGTCTTCTTAACTTTTTTGGCAGGACTGCCAAAGAACGGGTAAAATACGGGAATTTCCCGGCCAAAACGGGAGACTTGACAGGTATGCTACTCCCCAGAAAGCAGTTGGTGAGTGCAAATAAGTTGACATCTTCACTGCCAACTAAAGCTGATCGGGCAACCTGCTAGCAACCTAAGCGATCATGAGGAGGCTTTCGGTGCAGCACCCTCTCGGTGTGGTGATTATCAGTAATTATTGGAATAGTAGAAATAGTTCAAGTTTATCAAAAATAATCAGCTAATAAATAATTTTAAGTAGTTGGGTTTACAGTGCACATGAAGCTGTAAATGGGCAGTACAACCATAAATCAAGGTATTAATATAATTTTTGTGGTTTCATAATATTATGTGTTATTATTTCTACAGGTTTATAGTGGCTTATTCTACTCTCAGATTTTGATCTAAATTAGATTGCTTGATAAAATAAAGACACTAGCAATCTTCCAGAGAAGGTATCACAGATGGTCCGTATCCTTATCTCCCCTAAAAGAAGAATTTCCGAAATTAAAGTCTAAACTGTCACCAGTAAATAATTCTCTTTATTCACACTTTATTTGTTTGGAGAACATCTTGAGAAAACAGGGTTCTTGTCCTCAGAAAACAAAGTAATAAAATAGAGGAATCTGAGCCTGTGCAGGAGTGACAGTGTTTTTAAGCAGGCCTGTCTGTCGTGGCGGCGTTTTAAGAGCGTTCTCTGGCGACTGCCGTGACACTGCCATTCCCATGCCCTGTCGAATTCTTTCCTCAGATCCCAGGCATTTAACTGCTCCCTCCCTCCCCTGCACCACTCAGGATGCAGCCAAAAGTCCACTGACCTATGTGGGAGTGGATATTTTGGAAGACGGCCCTGGCTCTTTCACTCTCTATTCCTGTCCTCGCACGTTCATTAGCCCCGGCCTCGAGAGTCAGAGTGTTTAGATGTTGTTATCATTCCTCTACTATCATTTTTCTTCCCTGTTTTTTCTCTCTTTTCCCCTCCAGAGACGCATTTTTTTTCTAGGTTGGGTCAACTGCTGTAATAAATACATGTATCTCACATTAAAATTACTATAATCACCAAGTAAATATGTGTTTATACTGGTGATGGTTGGTTGGAAAGGAAAGGCTCTTTTAAAAACCTCTAAAGCAGAAATCAGCGAAGCAGTTTAAGGCTGTTTCTTCCCAGCAGTTCTAATCCGATGTCCACCTCAAGTCCTGTCACAGTTATTCAGCCAATAGCTTTAGCGATTACTCCATTTACTTTAAACATTCATTATGTTTATTGGCCACTGTTTCATTATTTAGAGCCAATAAATGTGCTTATTTATTTACACTTTCAACTAACAATTTCAACTGTTGATTCATACTTTTAACAATTTCGACTTTTAATCTGCACTTTAATAATTTTGGTTGCTAATAATTAACTTATAATTTTAATAGTTTTGTCCACACTGTTAGATTAACAATTGCATCTGTTAATCTTAACTTTAAGCTAACTATTTTAATTGTGAACCATATTTTTACATAGTTTTTAAATTTAACTTCTATTTATTTATTGTATTTGTTTACCAATTTGTTTTGCTAACAAAATATTATATAAACTTATGTTTAATTAACAATTACCTTTCTTTTTCCATACTTACAGTTTCACTTGTGAGCCATAAATCTGACTAATGATTTCTAACTTTCCATAATTCAAGCTAGCTCTTTCGCCAGTTCATCTATTATGTTTAGCTAGCAGTAGCTCTTCCTTTGTCTATACAATTAAGTAACAATTTCAACTGTTGATCTTAACTTTTAGCTAACTATTTTATTTTAACTGTTTCCAACATTACATGAATCGTAGAGGCTTCATGTTAATATTGAGCATCAGCGAGAGGTTGCTGGAGATTGCTGGCTGTCACCAGGTAGCAAAGGGGTGCTGCACCGAAACCCTCTTTGTGGCAGATTGCCACAGTCACCTGTAGTTTACAGGGAAGACACCAACTCATGTGTAAACACTTGCTAAGCACTAGCCAAGTGGCAGTAAAATATGTAAAAAGAAAAAAAAAGTGCCTCAGTGTTGCAACCAACCCATTTCCAAAAATCGTAACATTTACTTTGAAGGCACTTTTTTAAAGTTTCACTACTGCTTGGCAAGTGTTTGCAGACAGATTGGCATCTTCCATGCAAACTGCGTGACCAGTCTGCTAGCAACCAATTAAATTGCAAGGAGGTTTTCACCAGCCAATCAGGAAATATAATTTTGTTTCCTGGCAACCAGCGATTGCCAGATGGTCGCAGGCCGCTCTTATTCACATGACCCTACTTTGTAACCATGATTGTGACACATCCAAAGTTTACATTGTGTGGATGCCAGTCATATCATTAACGGTCATGTGATTGCAAAACCTCAATTTATTATTTTTAGTTTAGTGTTTTTAGAATACAGCTGGTCCCTGGCGGGATCAATAAAGTTTAATTCAATTCAATTCAATTCATGTATGTGAAATCATTTCAAATGCCAGAGGCAATTTAAGGGCGTGTTACTTTATTTACTTTCTATTACAATGTAAAATACTTGCACACATGTCTTTTTGTTTTATGGCTGTAAGATTTGCAAAAGACAGAAAAATTCAAATGCAGCAGAAAATATACATACTGAGAATGTTAAATAAATAAACGAAATACCTTTAGAATAAAAAAAAAAACTTTTGTCATTCAGTTTTAAAATCAACAGTGTGACTTCTTGATATTTGGACTTTCTCAGCCGGCTGTGTTTTGCCCTTGACTGTGTGATTATGATCTTTAACACATCACCACAGACCTTGCAGTGACAAATAAAAAAAAAAGTGTGAATTCTTACAATATGACACTTTCATGTTTGTCTGAATGAGTCCAGTGAACATGTGGGTAAAAAGGAGATAAAGCAACACCAGTAATGATACCCGGTTTAATTCTTATGGATACTGTGACACATCTGACCAAACACACTTGTATAATTGACTTTATGGGAGAATCCTGTTGTGATCAAAAGTCTCTGTTTACAGATTGCTGTTGCCTTAATGCTAGAGGTCAAGGTAGGGGAATAAGTCTGTTTCTGACCAAGTCATTATTTACTGTTGATTCGACAGAGGGAAGTTTTCTCGACCGGGGCTCGGGACTTTCACATTACAGCCCCAGCAGAGGAAATAATGACCTGTAGGTGCTCAGCTGTTGGAAGGAAATTGGTGTTTCTTTCTTTTTATTAATATACTCCAAAGCTGCTGCGCTCTCCTCCAACATCCCTCCTCCCATCCTCCAGTCTAGTCTCCCACAGTGAGCACCGCAGCCCTGTTACATCACTGGAAAAAGTTTGCTGCTTTCTTTCTGGAAGTTATGAGCTTTTTCTCACCTTTATTTTGTCTCTCTGCATACCGTTGCTGTTTTGGAGAAACCACATCACTGCAATTATTGCAGCATTCCAGGGTTGTTGTTTTTTTTTTGTTTTTTGTGCATGTTACATATTTCTGCCTGGAAGGGTTGAGGAGGTTCTTATTATGGTGACTTTAATTTAGACCTTTGTTCAGCTTGTACACATTATGTTGCAGCCGAGTCTCATGACATTCTGGCAATGAGCTCAGAGTAAAAAGAAGAAAATGTCTTAATTCTTTCTCCTTTTTTTAATGGACTTTGAATCTTCTGGTGCAAACTGTGCTATGCTGGAGTGTTAACAATTTGCACTGGACATAAAGATTCAGATAAACAAGATGCTAGTTGAATTTCTTAAAAAAAAAATTTGTATCTTGCAGTCTGAGTTTAATGTTTTTAGCCCCATTTAACCCAAATTGGTGAAAGTGTTGCTTCAGGCAGGCCACTTTTGACGCTTCACCTGCAAGAACCTTTGCAACCCACCCCCACCCCTGTTCCTCCTTTTTATGAAGTGTCTGACTAAATTAATGTTGTATCTTTTGTCACCGATGCTGCTTCTCCTCTCACTCCAATTTTCCATTTATGATGATAAATAATAACCATACAACCTTCTTACATCTCAACTATTCAAAAAGTTACTATTACAAACACTTCCAGCCACATAAATGACATAAATGGCTGCGTTTTTCTTTCACCGGATTGCAGTATTGCGCTCTTTGAAATATGAATGCAGTTGACCAGCATCCAGAGAGGTTAGATTCTGTTTATTCTCGCTGGTTGTGGCAACACACTATTGTTCTTTGCACACTGCTAAACCTAAATTAGTCTGGACCGCTCTCCTCTCGGAAAATGTTTTGCAAAGGTTTGTCCTCAGAATGAAAACACCGATAGAGGAAAAGCAAAGGTTGTATGAATGTCACAAAATGTTACTTGTGTTTTAAATATTGTGAAATGGAGGTGTTTGTGCATATTAATCAAATTAAAGTATGAGTCTGGAAAAGATGGAAACTGCCTACTTGGCCAAGTCATTTTGGGAAAAAAAACGACATTTATTATCTTAGCAAGACTTTTACCTGGTTAAATAAAAGATATCCTTTAGTTTAATGTGGAAATTTTAACCTGACAGCAGTCAAATTTCGTTGCTCCTTCCCTTTTTCTCCCCCATGTATCCCTCCAGTGGCTGGCAGATTCAGAGAGGAGGCTTGAGAGAAGAAAGAAGAGGAGTAGTTGTTAGAAGTGAAGAGGATTCAGGGCCCAAGGCAACTAATCAACGTGTTTCTCGTGTCACACCAGCTCAAATCAACTTTTCTCGAGGACTGTAGATCTTTGAATATCGTCCTGCGAGACCAGTAAAATATTCACACTGCTTTAGTTACCTGCTGTTTTAGTAGGTATGAAGAAAAAGAAGAAGAAGAGCGGGACTTTCATGTGCTTCTGATGGCCTGTCACTTCGCTCAGTGGCACAAATGTTCGTATGTGAGGCTCGTGGCGGACACGACTTTTCATCGTTGTTAATCAAAATGAATAAACATGCATAATTGCAGAGAGTGGGGAGAAGTTAGGAAAATTCAGAGGGAATTTTCAATGTCCTATGAAGTATTAAAACGAAGCTTGGCCTCATTTTTTTTCTTCACCTAAGCGTACTTCCCCACCTAGCTTTCTGCCGACTGCACCGACATGTATATCTCTGGTTTTCATCACATGCGCTTTTCTCAAACACACAAACCATTACGACAAAATATTTACTTTCTCACAGACGTATTCCCGTAGTTCTCCCAACTTTGATATTCCCTTTGATTTCCATCACCCCCCTCCTCTCCTCCCCTTTTTAGACATGTATAAGTTTAAGAAATCTGCGGGTTTGATGTGATTTTTCCCGCCTTTGTACATCATAGGCAAACATGGTGGAAAAAAAAAGTGCGTTAACAGACAGGCAACGAGCTCAGGCAACAGTGGGGAGCTAAGATTGACATGTTTTTTTATTTTGACAGCACTCACCCTCCCTGCCCTTGGTTTATGATCATAAATAGTGCATGCTGCTTATTAGGAGGCTGCTGCCACGTTCCCAGCTAGTGTTGCTTGCCGGTGTTAGCAGACAATTTGCCAGTACACATGTGAGACATTATTAGTGTTTCCCTTTCATCCTGCAGCTCCCCTCTCCGTCTCCTTCTCCCAGTCCTGTGCCATCCATGTAAAGCACTCTGGGATAGGTTGCACTCACTCACCGATTCTGCACGCCGCTCGTCATGCAGCTAAATTTGATGGGAAAAGCGCATAATTTGCCTCTTCTTAGATTAAATCTAACTAATGTGATTATGTGGCACAGACACAGGAGTGTACGCGAGCGCACAGGCGCACAAAAGCCGGTATGATGACAGAATTTCAAGATGTTTCAGGGAAGGGAGAGGGGTTGGGAAAAAAAAAAAGGCCAGTGCTTTTTAATGCTGCATGGAGCAACATCTGGCTCCAATTACCCACTGTGAGGTAGGTGCTCTATTATAAAAGGAAACTCAAAGGATTTCCTCTCTTGAAATACACGTTATCCCTTAATTCCTGCCTAAATTACCACTTAAGCAAGGCCTGTAATTCATAAACCCCCAGTAGTCCAGGTCTGTGTCCGTGCTGGCTGCGGGAAAAACTAAACTTCGTGTCACCTTGATTGTGGAGGTAGACGTCCTTGGAGATCAGTGGAGGAGAGTGGCATGGGCAGGGCAACTCGGAGAGAGAGATTAGTGGCGTGGTCGCACCTCTCCTCCCCTCAGATAGCGCCCCGCTGGTGTGGCAAAAGAGGTGAGGAGGGACATAATGGCCGATGGACCTCCTCTAAAAGGATGTTTTGCCAGAGGTGGGAGAGGAGGTGGGGATGGTGCGAGGGCTCCGGGATCTCTGGGGATAGATTTGCAAGTGGAGATAGTTCGATTCACCTCTCCCTGACACTAACGCCAGGGGCCCGGGGCGAGCAGTCAGCCTGTGGTCAAGGCGAGTACGACCCCAGCCTCCAAACACATACTGTCTCATAGAAAAAGTGCAGGTCCGGGCAGAGAGGTAATTTGATGCTAGGTTCTCCCCCGAGGACATGCTGTTGCGGTGCGTGCGCCAGTGTCGCTGGGTCAGAGCTGAAGTTTTCCACCACAGCTTTCAGAGTCGATTAGCGGGGAACGCTGCCCCACTTGGCAGTGCCACGGTCGCAGGCAGGAGGCACGTCTCAAGTACAGGAATAAAAGCTTCTGCTGCACAACCACACTCATATCTCATGATTTTAAAACAATAAACTATGTCAAACTGCCTCAAACACAATATATTTTAAACTGATGTTGCACAAACTAAAAACACTGCAGTTTAAACTGTCAAAATATGAATTAAAGGCTTAAATATTCTGTTCAGAGTTTGATTTTCCTTGATTGCAAATGTTTTGGCAGTCACTGCAGTCAGTAATGGAAACTTAATGTTCAGATCTGGGAACACGGCAAACTGAGAAAATATCTGTTTACAGATCAAATTCCTGAGCGTCAGGGGAATATTACCAACATTTAAGGTGTGTTCGCTTTCAGCTTTTCTTCCACATTAAGCGGTTTAGATGACCAGACTAAACTTGGCCTATTTCCAACCTGTATTTGTCTCAGTGCTCATGTTTTCTGCACTATTTGAAGGCAGTGTAGCAGTGTTGCCATGTTGCTTGATCACAACAGGCTCTTTGGTGAGAACGATGTTATCGTAACTGAGGAGTAATGGCCCATATTGCACTCAAATTGTGATAAGTGAGAATTTTTCTTTTGTAATGGTTAAATTTATCAAAGCAGCTCAGAGGCCTTCCCATTACACCGAAGGAAAAAACATGGTCAGTCAGTATATTCGTACGTCAGGCTTCATTAGATAAAACTGTTTTCTTTATCAATTGTTTTAATATGCATCTGCATTAACAAGTATGCTAGGTAAACATGAATGTAAAAAAAATTATTACCAATTACTAGCCAGTAGACAATAGTTTGGGGTCATGTTTTTGATTAAAAAAGCAAGAAAAACAAAAAAGCCCCTCAGTGACTTACAATTCCTTACAGATGTAGTTTTTTTTTTTCCTTTAGCTATTGTTGGCTAATCTTAGCTTACCTATTAATACAGCTAAGTAGCTCGACAGCTTGGAGTCATTTTTTCTTATTACCAAAACCATAAGAAAGTCCGCCAATGAGTCAGATGTAATGATTTTTCTTTTGTCTACGTTGGGTAATGAGAGCTTATGTGTGAAACTAAGAAATTACTACCTAATGTAGCAGCAAACTGGCTAGCTTTAACTTGTTAACTCGTTACTATTACAAAAAATAGCCTTTGCGTTATGGAGGTTGTGTTGAGATATGTGTTATTTTTTTCTCTATATTTATCATTTGGAGGAATAATTATTAACATATATGCTAATGCTAGCCAGCAGCTAATTACGCTTGACAGCTAATAATGGCTTGTTTGTTAGTGAATCTGCATGCTAAAGCTAAGCTAACATGAGCTCATGTTGTTCAGTGTTGCTTTGTAGGGAAGCAGAACAGAGGCATTGAGGCAAAGTAAATTCAAATTAAAATATATGTAAAGAGACAGATGACAGTCAGGGGAGGTAGCATTTTTTTAAAGCTTTTACATTATATTTACACATTGGCAATGAAGAATCTTTTAAATCTTCATATTACACAAATAAAGTGCACTCACATATTAAAGAAGTACAAAGTTAACGTAAAAGCTGCATATTCAACTACAGATCAAATGGATAAAGATTTATTTGGCATACATTTGTAATTTTTAAAAGTTAGCTGTCTGTAAGTGACACAGACAGTGAGTGAAATATCTTTTTTTCCTTGAATTTTACAGAGGTAGGAAAATAAACTATAACCGTCAAATGCTTCTCCTGGCCTCTCCTCGTTTTCTAAAACCAGAAAGTGTCGAAGGCTCTGTTAATATTTTTCCAACCTGGAATTTTACTGACCCAGGAGTCCTGACTGAGCAGGTATTGGCGTACCACAGGCTGATTTCACAAGGTTTGGGGTAGATTTTTAATTTGTGGAAACATCAGTCTGAACCTATAGTCCAGCAACCACAGGGGAACCTCGTCTCCAGAAATCTGCTCCAACCCTGTTATTAAGTGGTAATTCAAACAACTCATTTATTTCATCAGGAACTGCCCAGAAAACACCAGAATTATGAAGTGTCTGTTTTTGAAGGAGGATTTCTTTCAGGGTTATACAACCTGCATTTCATCTAAGAGCACATTTGGTGAAAAACGAGTTATTTTCCTGATATTGTAAAGGATTCACTACAATTTTGGCAGAAAACCTCTGCATTAAAATTATAACTAATCCAAAGGAAACGTAAGACATTGCCAGAAGTGATTTTAGTTAGACTCCTTCTCCTTTTGTACTTCCATGCTGTAATTTTTTGATATATTTTCCAAAAGGCAGTTGACTGTAATTGTTGGGCTTTTGTACCCCATGGCAGTCTAGGGCATGTGTTGCCTTTGCCCAGATGTTAATCAGCCTTGACCATGTTCTTGATGTTACAGATTAGAAAGGATTATAGGTTCAAGTCCGGTTTTCTGGTTCTTACAACTCCTGACACTCCTAACATTGATGTCATGCAGTTTTACCAACCCCAAATAAACCTGCCAGCCAGTAAATCAGAGGCTAAATCGGGTCGCAGTCATCCTTTCTGTTTATTTGAACTCTTTGGAAACACAAAGGCGTGATCATCATGAATTCCCTAAAGCCGTCTAAAAACCCAGTGTGGAAGAGCTCCTGAGCTTTAGTCCAACCTGAACAGTAAGAGTTTGACTAACTCAGTATCATCTTTTCAAAGCTCTTCTGATTCTCACTTTCATAGACTTGCTCCTATGTGTTATGTTTTATTAATTTCTCCTGATGCCAGTCTTTTTATGTAATGCTTTTATGTTTCTTGCTTTGCTTTTATGTTTGTTGCTTTGCTTACATTACTCTTTAATAGACTCCTTTTTTACAACTCGCTTGGAATTTGTTTTGATAAATCATGGCTGGTACTTTTTGTGAAGACAACTAATAAAACCAGAGCCTGCTCACTCACTGCCTAGACTGATGGAAGAACACATTTGGCTCATTGTGTAGCAAAAATACACATGCAACACACTGATGTGGTAGGTGAATACATGTGTGGATGTTTTAGTCAAAAGCCTTGATGAACGGTTATGTTGTTTCAACAAACAGGTTATAATTGTTGATATATTTGTGTAACTTCAACCTTAGATTGTTGGATGAACCTGTCTTTCTACTAAATAATGATAGCTAATGTTATATTAGACCCTGTCACTAGGGAAAATGTGTATCCCTTGCCTGCTGGCTATCACTTGTTAGGCGGAATTGGTTGCAAAAAGGCATAGGCTGTATCAGAAACCTCATTTTGATTGTGTTGGTTGCTAGTACTTGTAGCAGTCGCCCATATTTAGTGTGGAATATGCCAGTACTCCCCAACGGCCTGCTGATTGGTGGAGGAAAGGTGAAAATTGTGATACAAATTGGAAACAAAGACTGTTTGCCTTCAAAGTAAAAGTAACCAACAATCTCAAGGCTACTCATAGGTACCCAAGATAGCTACCTATGAGTAACTTTGTTCATACACAGCAGGCTTATTTTTCACCTCAGTGATCAGTATTTCCTACATTTTGATGCCCAAATGAACAGGCAACCACCTCACTCTTGCAGGATATTTTCATAATGTGATTTTAGAATAGAATAGAATAGAATGCCTTTATTGTCATTATACAGAATGTACAATGAGATTGGATTTAATTGGCCAAATAAATGATGCCTTTGTGTTAAGGAGTATCTACATTTAAAAAAAAGAGAGAAAAAAATGGACTCGCAGCAATGTGATGACCAAAGATCATGGCAATTAAATTCAGCAACATAGTTACAACAGGCGAAACAGCCATTATTGGGGCAAAGAGTTTACTTTTTCTCAACACTGAGGCGCACAATTGTAGATGCTACAAACGGAAGCAAAGGATTCTGCTGACACTTATATGAAGGAAATGGATCTAGGCAGCCAAAGCCTGCAATGGCCACTAGCAGCCAACCATAGTTATTAGTTATTTGTTGGTCAGTAGATCTCTGGAGGCTTAAAGCAAAAATCAGAGTAACAGTTTGGCTGTTTTAACATTTGTGGGTACTCCTAACCTAAGGATTTAACTTTGAACTAAAGAAAACTTGTTCTTTCTTGTCCAAATTATTTTTGTTGTCTAATTTTTAGAGTAAATTGGCTGGTGCTCATCATGGCAAATGTCAAAAAGTTATTTTGTTACATTTGAAAGTTCATAAAAACATCTATTGGGAGACGTCTTCTATTAAAAACATAAAGAAAATTGCAAGAAAAAAATATGTCCTATTCAAGTAGTTTTCCCTGTGAAACAGGAAGTGCTCAGAGTTCAAGTTTTAAAAAGTCTCTGCTACAACACATATTACTATTGCTTCACATCCTGCAGTGATTATCACAGGTGTGAGGCGTAACAGGTCTTTGTTGTAGAGCCACAAAGTCGGTGTAAGGTGGAGGTCCAGGTAGAGTCAGGATGGGTCAGCAAACATTATTGGTCTTGGACTAATTTTCAAAACTGCCAAAAGGTATAAAAAGAAACTAAAATGCTTCCTGATCAATTTCAGTAATATTTCTACAATTCTGCACAAGGCAAAGTTTAAACTGAAGACCTTTCATCAAGTTTTTGTCATTTAAATTCTTTCTCAGAGGATTAAAGTGCTTTTTCTGCCACAGTACAATACTAATTGGATTCAGCTGTGTAACATTTAAAAAGTGATTGTCTTTAATGTTAACACTAGCTGCATGTGCTAGGAATACAGAAAGAAGCCGTCACAGCATTCAAATTGCAGCGCTTCTAGTTTCCTCTGAAATTGGACTCAGAAAGCATTAAAGTTGCATCATAAACTGAACTTTCCAAATCACTGTACGGTCAAGCATTACCTCCAGAGCTGATTAATCCTTGTGTTCACCTTTAGTAGTAAACACAGCGTGTTGCTGCATCTGTGAAAGACCACAAATGTGAGGATATCGTTCTTTAAGGAGGAGGAAAGACAGCACGGGTCTCTGGGAGTCTTTTGGGGTAATTTAACACTAACACGGCCAAGGAAACAGACTATTTCTGAAGGTAGTCATCCATCAAACACTGAGGAGAATGTCCAGTTGGTGGCTCCAGCAGGCTTAGAATAGCCTTTTGTTCAAACACCTTTAATAATTAAACACCTACTTAGCCCCTCAGGCTTCACAAGATTGAAGACTTTCGCGGGGGGGGGGGAGAAAAAAAAAATCCCTTCCCCTCCCCGCGCTGTTGTAACCTGGAGAGCTTGCCGGAGATGAGGTGCGCCATATCACCTAATGCCTTTTCCTTGCACTGAACAAACCCCCTCTGACTCCTTTAGTGCACTCATAAAAGAAGCATAGTAGGAATACGTGGCCGTTTTAGAGGCAGTTTATGCACCAATATTACAGTTAGACTGATGTTTACGTTCTGATTGGATTTGTCTGCCAATTAATGGGTGGCAGGAGATCCAGAGGTGTAGCTTGGAGATACAGGAACTCAGTGTTGAGGGGCAAAGCTCTGGTTTAATGGATCGTGAGAATATATGATGCGGTTTTCAGAGTGCCGCACTGACAGAGAGACAGATAAGAAGGTCGATTACAGGGGCGAACCCTCGTATGCTGCACGCTGAATCAAAACAAAGTTACTATGAAAATATTATATTGCTACAATTTAAATCAATGTTTAAATGAACCTACATCTTGCCATTTTATTTTAGGTGAACTAATGCACAAGTTAAACCCAGCTTTGGGAGTGAGGTAAATAAACAGACATTACATTCTTTAGCCTCTTATTAATTTTTTATTTGGGGGAGTATTCGGTTTTCCTTTTAGGACACATGGGCCAGACTGAGAAGGTTTGGGGGCTCTTCCAGCCTTTATATTTTGCATGTGACACCGATAAATAGTCACCGTGCAGGTTTTTAGCACCGAATGCTTGTTGGATTCGGTTCCAGTCCCACCGTGTTTAGATGCCACTGCTGTAAAAGTTGCCATTTAGAGCTTGTGGTGGTGAAGTATGTTGGCCTGATGGGCAACGGCCACTAACAAAGGGTGGCTTTTGTTTTCCATTTTGACCCACTTTAATTTCACCTTGACAAAGAAAAAAGTATTGTTTAGGTCAAAAATTGTTAGACCAGCACATCAAGCACACCAAGTTTAAATGTGACGTCGAGAGGATCTTTACAAGTTGGCAGCGCGACCCATCTCACCATTGCCATAAACGTGACGCAAAACAGCGCTGCTGCCAAAGGACATCAGACAGCAGCTGCACAGACGCAGCAGCAGCATTTGACGCCCCGGGAATAAGAGCAGGCGGCCCCATCTTTGTCTGCTGCTGCACTGGGTAGAAATGCCTGTCCGAGCCCTGCAGAGGGACTTTTTTTTTTTTTTTTTGCATCCTCCCTTTT
>VUQJ01007410.1:6365-18577 GCA_015108635.1 Andinoacara biseriatus | reverse complement strand
AGTTTAGACCCTCCTACTATCCAAGAACAGAGCTCTGAGGGACCTTCCAGAAGTGATGATGCTATTAGCTGGAGAACAGGCGGTTCATCTCTAAACTCAAACAAAGCCAGAGCAGGTGGGGCTTCCAGCACAAGAATAAGAAATGGCAAGAAGGGAATTGGTAAGAAGTGACCCACCTTAGCAGTAAAGAAAACCCTGGTTAACCCTGAAGTCACCTAGATCAGACCAAATCCTGCTTCGTAGCACAGGCCTCAGGGCAGGAGCTGGAGGCACCACAGGTACAAACACACTCTTCAAAACCGGGTCCAAAAGACCGGGCAGGTTATCTGGGCCCAGAGTCACTGTTTGAACAACATGACAAAGAGGCTCAACCCTGCTTCTGTCTTTCTTTTTTTAAACAACAGCATATCATATTGTGTGTCAATAACAAGTGACTGTGTGCATTTGACATTCACACACAAACATTTTATGTATTTTAGCTCAAATAAAAAAGAGTAAAGGGGCATCCACACAAGAAGTGATTCTCTTGTCCCGAACCCCATCTCCAAAGAGACTGTCTGCTGGCAGACCACCAAAAAACTAAATTAGAAAAAAAAATTAAGCATCTTCAACTGCACCAAAAAGTAAAGCAGTTAAATGTGGATGACATTAGGTTTCTATCCTGTAAGTCCCTGTTATTAAATGATCAACCCTGCATCTGTTAGCTATAGCATTCACATCCTCGCAGCGTACGGCTCTGGATACTGTGGCTCCTCTGAAAAAGGTTCAAATCTGAAGTGCTGCACACTCTGAAATAACTCACAAACACGCAGATTAAAGCCGATAACGCTGGGGAGGAAATGGTGTCTCACTAATCTGGGAGATCTTCATTTAGCCCAGAAACATTTTGTTGCTTTATTTAAAAATCCTGTAAAGCTAGGACATGTGATCATTCACTGACTGAAGGAAAAAACAGTCTCAGGTTTGTTTTCAGGACTGTAGGCAGGCTGACGGAGTCAGAGCTCTGTGGAGCCCAGTATTCCTTTAACCATTGCTAGTAACGACTTCATTAATTTCTTCACAAATAAAGTGTACTAATTATAAATAATACTGATATTTAGACCTATTTAGACTGAGTTAACTTCAGTAGTGACTTCCTCCAAACCGTCAATGTGTCTATTAGACCCCATTCCTCCATTAATTAATGCTTAGATCTTAAACATGATCAATTATCTCTAATAAAGGGCGTTGGACCACAGGCCTTTGAGGTGGCTGTAATTAAACCACTAAATAAAAAGCCATCACTGATCCAGCCGTCTTAATCAATTACAGGCCAATCTCCAACCTTCCTGTTCTCTCAAAAAAACAGCTGCAGAAACAGCATCAGTGAAGGTTCCAAATGATCTTAGAGCCTCTGACAGTGGACTCATCTCTGTCCTTGTCCTGTTGGACTTCAGTGCACTGTTCAATACTGCTGATCCTGTTTTCTTACAGAGATTGGAGCGTGCCAAACTGAGGTTATTGCACCCGGCCTTACAAAGCTTAGAAACATGGGGTCAGTCTGGATGACAGTACCTCCATCTCCAGCAACACTGTGAGGAATATGAGTTATTTTTGATTAAGCAAATATTTAAGACTGCTTTACTGCATAAATGGGGAGTCTTCCTCACACATAGTTAGTCATAGAGTTCCACAGGGCTCTATGCTGGGACCGATACTTTTTACAATACGCATGCTTCCCTTAGACATTATTATTAGAAAACACTGCATACATTTTCATTGCTATGCAGATAACACCAATTTTTTTTTTATTGTTTATCCATGAATCCAGATGATACA
Source organism: Andinoacara biseriatus (assembly GCA_015108635.1). Lineage (NCBI taxonomy): Eukaryota > Metazoa > Chordata > Actinopteri > Cichliformes > Cichlidae > Andinoacara > Andinoacara biseriatus. The sequence continues at coordinate 16,759 of VUQJ01007410.1, read as the reverse complement.
AATAAACTAGTTAAACTATGCCTTTATAAGTCTTATAGACATATTGTACTAGGTCCAAAAAACCTTGGAAACACGGGGTCTAACCAGATACTTGCACTGGATGGCATTTCCTTGGCCTCCAGTAACACTGTGGGGATACTTGGGAGTCATTTGTGTCCACAAATGCACATATGAAACAAGTAGGACTGCCTTCATTCATTTGCTAAATATATCTCATCCTGTCTCAGAGTGATGGTGAAAAACTATTTCATGCATTTATTACTCCTACGCTGGTCTACTGTAAATCATTATTAGCAGGTGCCCTAAAACCTCCCCGAAAAACCTTTAATTGCACCCGAACACTGCATTGAGAGTACGGACTGGGACAAGAAAGAGAGAGCATTTAATCATGTATGTTAGTGACGTTCTGTGGTCTCCGTCCAGCCTCCGTCTTCCACTTACCCGATTCAGGGTTAGCATGCCGTTACAAATCGTTTCTTATGTGGATGCCCTTAACAGCTGTTTGCTACAGCACAACCAGAAGACACACAGACTATAGCAAAAGTGAACTAATCTCCAAATAACACTTTAGAGAGGATTCCAGGAATAACCCAGTGGGTACAAACTGCTTGTTATGGAGCAGTGTTTGAGTCGCAGCAGAAATCGTAAGCTGAGAGGAAGATCAGCTTTGTTTAGTACAAAGCAGTTTTGAAGGCCAACGAGACACATCAGACAACAGTGAAGAGTGATGGATACCATCATGACTTCATGTTAATAAGCATACAGGTCAATGAAATGTGAAAAGCTGAAGCAGGTAGCTTCACACCTTAACAACAGACAAATGGAGCACCAGAGCAGATATCAACAGTCGCATAGTAACTCAACTGAAACCATTTACCTCTTCAGTCTGTAGAAGAGGTAAACGCAAGCAATGCTGCATTGATGTCTTATGATTTTTTTATTTTTTTTTTAACCTGACCAGCTTCACTTGTAAAATGTCAATTTCAGAGATATGTGTCAATCTGATGACAAAACCTTCTCACACTAGGAGCTTCATAAATCCCATCCTTCTCACAGGACACAAATGCAGCATGCAATGCCAGGTTTTCTCTCAATTTCTTATATATATATTTTTTTCCAGCTGGACGGTGCAGCACCCACAGGCGTCTTCTCAAAGTCTCCCAGTCTTATCCAAATCTCTGCAAGCATGTTCAGCACGACACATGTTGTCACAGTACACTTTCCCCCTTTAACCATCGCTCACTGCTCAACTCTAGGTGTATAGTCAGGCCGTCGAGTCTGGATGATCTTTGGTCGGGGGGGGCGGGGCTTGTCATCCTGGTCGCTGTCGTCAGGGGCCGAGCTGTCACCGCGATCGTCGTCGCAGACATGGACAACCACGCTGGGAGTGGTGGGTGTTGCAGTGTGAAGCTCATACTTTTCCCCTAAGAACAACAAAAAGCATGAGAACAGTTACAATGGAGGAGATTTCAAACGGGCAACAATGTACCAAATCACTGTACAACGATGCTGCTTCACTCTTCAGCTGAAGTGAGGAGGCAAAATTAATCACTTTCTGGCTCTTTCTTAGGCCAGGTTCTAAGTTTGCAGACATGCAGATTCAGATATGTGAAAGAGGGTACACAGTTACATACCAAAAAATACAATGCAGACAGGCGGTTTACTGGACCCCAAACATCAGTCATTAAATTCAGGATGAAACAATGACATTTCTGTGTAGCCCACCAATAAGATTAATACATTGCTCAAAAAATGAAATACATCAGATATCAGTGGTGAAAAATTATGCTGTATATCTATACAGATATAGACTGAGTTATGTATTAGGAATGACAGAATACCACATCATTTGAAGGAAATGAAAATGATCAACCTACAGAAGACTAATTTCAAAGACAGCCAAAAAGTGAAAAAAGAGTGGAAAAAAAAAATTATGCACCAAGCTAAACAGTTTTGCCAAAATTTCATTGCAGCAACTCAAAAATGGTACTCAGTTTTTATTGCCCCCATGTGGTGGTTTACATGCCTGACAATACTGAATCAGAAGCCTTTATTGTCATCAAACACAAGTGCTTGACTAAATTGTGCTTCGAGGCATGCTCCTAATGAGATGATGCATTGTGTCCAGGGGGATCGCTCCCTTGATCTGGACCAGGGCATCAGTGAATTCCTAGACAGTCTGAGGTGCAACCTGGAGGCGTTGAATGGACTGAAATATGATGTCCCAGAGGTGTTCTATTGGATTTAGGTCAGGCGAGTACCGGGGCTTCAACCAGGAGCCAGGCCTGGGGAAGGAGCTTAAGAAAGGGCGTCTGGTGGCCAGGCCACCAGACGCCGAGAATGTCACCTCTCTGAAGGAGCCTGAGCTAGAGTGTGAGGTTGAGTGATACCAGCCAAATATAGTCAGGCTCACTTCAATGCAAGGCCTGGGCCCTGGAACCAGTCTCCTGAAAAGGGGCTGGACTCTGTTCCAATGTGGAGTTGCCCTCGGTGAAAAGCGCCAAGCAGGGGTGGGTATCCTTGTATCCCCTCAGCTTGCTGCCTGTACATTGGAGTTTTCTCTGGTGTACAAGAGGGTTGCTTCCCTATGCCTTCAGGCCAGGGAATGGGTGCTGACTGTCATCCATGCTTATACGACTAATGACAGTTCAGAGTACCCAGCCTTCTTTGAGACGCTGGGCGGGATGTTCGAGGGTGTTCCATCCGGTGACTCCGTCGTCTTGCTGGGAGACTTCAACGCTCACGTGGGCAATGACAGTGAGACCTGGAGGAATGCCTGCCTGATCTGAACTTGAGTGGTTTTGTTTTTGGACTTCAGTGCAAACCACAGGTTGTTCATAACAACCACCATGTTCGAACAGAAAGATGGACCATGTTACGCACCTCCACTGTTGAGGCTGCTGCACAGAGCTACTGCTGCAAGGCAGTTGGTGCCAGTCATGGTGGTAATCCCCCAATCAGACACTTAACACCAGAAGTAAAAGAAGCCATCAATAGTTGGACGATGGAAGGAATACTTCGAGGACCTTCTTAATCCCACTAACTGTAGCAGAATCAGGAAAGTGCACTTTGGAGCTATATAGGGGTATTATGGTATTTGTTGCCTGAAGTTCGTGAACGGAGGCACTTTTGAAGTAGGTTGTGTCAGGTTCGACACGTTCAGCGGTATAAGATTAAACAATTCCTTGATGGCAGGGCCTCTGTGGTGAATGAAATTCACCCTGCACTCCAGAAGGCTCCAGATGTTGTAGGGCTGTCTTGGTTGACATGCCTCTGCAACGCTGCATGGAGATCTTTGCCCATACAGTCCACATGTGTTTTGTGGACTTGGTGAAGGCATTTGGCCGTGTCCCGTAAGGTATCCTGTGGAGTACGCTACCAGTGTATGGGGTCTCTGAACAACCTTTTATGGACTTCTGCCTTGGTGGCATCAGAATCTCAGCTTTTTGCAGATGAAGCACTCCTGTTAGCTTCATCAGTTTGTGGCCTCCAGGTCACACTGGAAAAGTTTTCAGCCAAGTGTGAAGTGGCTGGTATGAGAATTAGCATGTCTAAATCTGAGGCCATGGCCCGCAACTGAAAAAGGGTGGAGTGCCCACTCCAGCTCAGGGACGGGTTGCTGCCTCAAGTGGAAGAGCTTAGGTATCTTGTGGAAGCGGTAGACTGACTGATAGATTGGGGCAGCGTCTGCAGTGATGCCGAGGCTGCACCAGTCCATCATGGTAAAGAGAGAGCTCAGTGTGAAAGTGTAGCTGTTCATTTACCTGTCAATCCAAGTCCCTAACCTCACCCATGATCAGTGTTGGGTACTGAAAAAAAGAACAAGAGTGTGGATACAAGCAGCGGAAATGAGCTTTCTCCAAAGGGTGGCTGACCTCTCCCTTAGAGATAGGGTGAGGAGTGCAGCCATTTGGGAGGGGCTCAGAGTAGAGCTGCTGCTCCTCCACATCAAAAGGAGCCAGTCAGGGTGGTTCAGGCATCTGACTAGGATGCCACCTGGATGACTCTTGGCCAGCAACCACTGGGTATGTCCTACCAGTAGTAGGCCCCAGGGTAGAACCAGGAAACGCTGGAGAGATTATATCTCTCGGCTGGCCTGGGAATGCCTCGGTGGTCCCCGGATGAGCTGGTGGAGGTGGCTGGGGAGAGAGAGGCCTGGGCTTTTCTGCTTGGGCTGCTGCCCCTGAGACCTGGTCTCGGATAAGCTGAAAAAAAAAAATGGATGGATGGAAAGAGGTCTCTTCATTCTAAATGATGGACACAGTGCACAGTGAATGGAACGTGTTATCACGTGCTATAACCTTCACAGTCACCACATTTAAGCTCAGCTGAACACCTATAGGAAACTCTGAAGCATCTGGAAGATGATGTTCATCCCTCCAGTAGGCTCTTGGTAAGGCTTTGGGCCGCCATCAGAAAAACTTCTTCTCTTCTTGGAACTGATTCTCTGACACCAACACTGTTTTTTTTTCCCCTTGTCACCCGTCTGTGGTTTTGTTGATAGTCGGTACCAACTGGCTCCTGAATTTGACTAAGTTGTAGGTTTTCATGTCAATGTAAGTGTGAAGACAATCTTGCACACTTTGCACTTGTAATAAGCTCTGATGAAATGTTCCTAGAATTAAATGAATGAAGATAAGTTGAAAATAAGTGGAATACTCTTTTTGATCATGCACCACACAAGACTTCAGTTTGCAACAGCAGCTGCCATCAAGCACAGGTTGTGCGCTTTGCAAACCTGTCACACGTTATCTAATTCACATAGAGATATTTTGTGATCATATTGTGCTGCGTACCTGGTCCCAGTTTAGAGATGGCACACAGCAGGTCGTAGTTGATGACTGGTGTGGCGTCCTGAGACTGTTCCCAGCCGACTGGAGGAGAAGCCGGAGGTGAAATCAGGAATTGCTTATCTGGCTTTGGGGGCTCCAACCGAGGACTTCCTATGTGGACAGACTACACAAAGCAGAGGCAGGGGAAGCACTTGTTAGCTAATATTAATTATTAAACTTAGTTATTATTAATATAAAAGCATTTATATAGCACTCCTCTAGTTTTATCACTGAAAGTGGGTTAGTATACAAGCCACATTAAACCATAGATTCATAGTGATTGATTCTATACCCTTTAAGCCCTTTATCTGCCTCACATGCTTGGCCAATTAATCTACCACGCATGTATTTGGACCGCAAAGTGCACCTGGAGGAAACCTACACCAACCAACACATGCATATCGATTAGATTATATACATTATATCGATTAACAGGTCTCTCTTGTAAATGAGACAATGAGTCTCAAGACTCAATTTGGCAGCTGCGGTGGTGTTTGCAAACAGATGTTGATAGCCTGTGATTGATAGAAAACAGGGGACCATGACTGATGACATCATTGTCACAATAAGTAAAAATCTGGGGGGGAAAAAAGCGAAAAATGTAAAATTGGGGAAAATGCCATCAGATTGTGAACATGTCTACAATGAAAGGAAAAAGAACTTTATAAGAACACCGAAGTTAATGTTTTCTGTTCACTTTTCATTATATTTTCATTCCTTATTGAAAATTCCAAGTTTCAATAATAAATGTGGCAGCGATAACATTCAGAAAATATATCTGTCAACTATAAAGAGAGCTGTAAATTTAGCTCCTTACATTAAAGTTGGCAAACGTCAAAAACGTATCTGACTGAACTCAGCTCAGCATTTGGAAAAGGAAGACTTTCAGAGACATTACCTGAGCAAAGTAGAGTCTCATCTCTTTGCCGTTGAAGTCGGTCTTATGCAGTCGGAGTCTTGCCTCAGCTGCAGCCAGAGCACTCCCAAAACTGATCCTGATCCGCCGGAAGGACTTGAAGTACTGGAACTGCACCTCTGGGTCAAATGAACGGAACAGAGCCTCAAAGCCAGCCTGGAGACAAAGAAAGCAGACCGTAGGAGGAGACTGAAGTGACAACAGAAATCTCTGAAAAGTCAACTCAGTTCAGTCTGTTTAGTTCTTTCTTCACTTCTTTGCTAAACACACTGAGCCAGAGCAGCTAGAAATGAAGCTACTTGGAGATGCCATGAATCTATAAACAAGAGTGCTCCGAAGAACACGTGTCGCCTGCACGATTACTGAGATTACTGAGAAAGCTTGACGGACGGACAGACGGGTGAATGAAAAATGACTTGGTTTTATTCAGTAGGGGGGACACACCTTGGGAAAAAAGGGCGACTGGACTTGTTTTTGTTTCACCTCTCATCTGAAGTCCAGTCGTCTTTTTTCAAGCTCCAGAGACTCTTTTCTCTCTATTTAAGATCTATGACACAGCTAGACACATGCTGGTCTTCACATTCCACTTCTACTGAAATGTTGACCTGATAACCACAGCAAACAGAATTGACTTTACTGCATCTAAGACCTGATAACTGCTCTGTCTGACAAACACACCTTGTGTTCAGATCTTAGAGTTTTAATGTTGCTGCGTCCTTTACTGATTATCTCTTTTTATTTAGGCATAATAAATACACATTTTTTTTTTACAGATAATGTTTTTTTCAGGGTTCATGCACCTTTTCCAGGGTCTGATTCAAGCACCTTTTAAGCACTTTAAAGGTAAATGAAAATTTTTTTCTAGCATTCTAACACAGATACATATTCATACAAATACATACATATTCAAAATTATTTCATATTTTTTTTAATCGCATTAAAAAGAAAACAGTAACTACTGATTTATTCTGTGAGCAAATCCGGTTTCAATCAGCTCTGATGTTGCTGCCACTCTGTAACTCAGTCTAACGCAGTGACCTGAACTATCCATCAAAGTGACCAATCACATTAGGTTCCATAGGCTCCGCCCAAATGGTGAAACGTCAGTTTCTTCACGGGCGAAGAATTCAGCTCTCCGCATGTAAATACGACAACATGAACCCGGAGCTGCGATGTTTCTTTGTGCACCCTGCTGCTGAGTCCTACGCACACGAGCTGTTGAATTTAGTCGCGAGGAATGAATACAGAATTCCATACTCTTCTTATCCATAAATGGAATTTGCAGTTTTCCAGCCAACACTCATTAAAACGGCGACTCTGTGTTAGGAGGGAGGGGCGGAGTCAAAAACGTGCAGGTCAAGCCCAGGCGGATTTTCGGATTCATTCTCTTCCTCAGTCTTTTTCCTCAGTTTTTTTTTTTTCATTTTTTAAAAATTGGTTACAATTTCAAGAAGTTTCAAGCACTATATCTAAAATTCAAGTACTTTTTAAACCTTGAAAGGACAATATTAACATCCAAGTATTTTCAAGGATTTCCAGCACCCATACAAACTCTGTTTTTTTCCCATTTATCCGCCTCATTTATAGTTGAGGGTCAATAGTTTGAACATCTTTCTACATATTGTGCATATTAATGAGAGTGCAGGCTCTAGGCTCTTCAGATCTAACTCAAACTGAACTTCCTGAAATGGCCAGTTGTTGATTAGACTGCACTGCATTCAGCTATGGAGACCTGTGAATGGAATTCAGCTGTTGCTCTCATGACGGTTTAAAAAAAAGCATTTCATCAGCCGTTGCCACCTACTGCACTGATCACAGTACCGTACCCACTGGACTGCACTGCAGCATAAGAGCAACCACAGACTGTGGGATTGGTCATGTAGAAGTCAAAGAAGGACAGTGTAAATCAGCCTGTGCCCCACCTAAAGTGGGCTTTAAACTGCTTGTTATCACATGAAACAATGACAGACAATGAAGCCAACACCATGACACATTTAAACAGGTTACCTTTACAGAATTCTCTGGGAAGTCTGGCATTAGATTAAGCTCACCATTAAAAATGAATATGTAAAGTACTTAATCGCAGACTGCTCTGTTGGTGATATGACCACAATTTCATCTTACAACAATTTTGCAAACAATATCACGGAGATAAAGTAATTATTGAAGTACACTGTGTTTGACATTGGTGCTCCTGGATTAGAAGATATTGGGGTTGGATGCTTGGGCTTATACTGCTGCAAAATGGAGTCTGTTCCAGTCAGATGTGTGACTGCTTATAATACACAATGGACTGTGAAATACTAATATCTTTAGTGCCTCCAACCTGTATATAATGTCTACAGAAGTCAGTAAATATGGGCAGCTTCAATACAAAATGTAACTCTTAAAAAGTACATACTGTACCAAATGCACAGAGTCAAATTCCAAGAAGCCCTTCAGTCAGACTGTACTGTTACCTGCACCTCAGGGTGGTGAAAAACTTCCTGGTTGATCAGTGACGCCACCAGGCAGAAGCGGTTACACTTGGTCGTCTTGATGTGCATGATAGGCAACCCGGGGATCCGCAACCTCTTCCACCTGATAACTGAGGTCAGGGTGCGATGCAACGCTGTAACCGTCAACGGTGAAGAGGAAGGGGGGAGTCGGGGGGGTCGGAGGACCGTTGCTTTCCCCAGGGTGACTGACGAGCAGGAAATACAGGACAAGCGTTTTTCCCCGGCACTGGCTTCAAGTGAGAACCTCTTTTTGCCAAGAAAAGCAGCAGTTTCTCTCCTTCCGTCCTCACAGCTAATCAGTCCACAACATTAGAGATGCAGTATGATATATTAAGTCACCTCCGAATTACACACACCTCCAACCTATATCCCAAGGTTATCAAATAAGAATCTATACTTAGAAATCAAATATTACATTTGCTGATTTGCCTTTTCTTCTGCTGCTGCTTCAGCCTATTCCTGTCTGGCTCAGCTGTTTTCAGCTCAGCAGCCGACTGCAAACTCAAGGAATTTTCCAGAGATTTGGGTGTGGAGAGCTGAAAATGTCACACAGACTAAGCGCTCTCTCTCTCTCTCTCTCTCTCGCACGCTCTTGATCAACTCCACAGCCACTTAAATGAGCCCCTGCCAGCCTATGACGCATTACCCACAATCCCCTCCCTCTCTTCTTCCTGGTCTCATTCATTTGTTCATTCACTGCAGGCCAATCATTGCTGGGAGGAGGGAAATCTATTTTTTCTCTCTTCTTATTCCTCTACTGACAGATACAGCCCAACGCTGACTAATCATACAGAATGAAGGGTAATGACTGTATGTGAGAAAGAGTGGGAGACAGATATACTGGAAAACAATGACATCAGCGCAGAGCAAATAACACCGAATCCGCTTTCTGCTGCTTTGTTAATAGAAACTATATGACATTAAGCCTCATCTTTGGATTCCACACGTGTAACAAAAACAATAATGTCTTTATTTTCTTGTCCTTGTGGCCTCAGTCAGGTCAGTTACGTCTTTCTTTATATACATGGATGAAGAAGAGAGAAATGACAACTGGCAGACAGGGTGGGAAAACTGACACCGAACCAAAAAAAAAAGAAAGAATGGAAAGACATGACTGGTTGGAAGAATGCAGGCTGGAGCATGAAGGGATACAAAACAAGAGGTGGGAGGTGGTGCTCATGGAAAGTATGCAGTTTGATAAAATGTTTTTATGAGGTATTAATAGCACATAGCTTGAAGTGGAAATGTGTATGTGGGTGTCCAGGCAGCAGTTGGAAAAATAAGAGCAAATTGTGCAGCAACCCATTTAGGAAGATTTGCACCTGTGTGTGCATGTACATGTGTGTAGAGCAACAAAGTCTTTCACACACTGACAGACAACACATGGTGTGTGATTTAGAGCACAAGTACGGTGTTTATACAAGTCAATAATCTCAGCAAGCTCCTTTTTTGTGTGCTAATGCTAACGCCCATGCCGCTAGCTAACAGTGACAAAAGTTATACATTCCGATAGCTAATGGTGCAAATTCTCAGGGCATGCGGGTGCTAGCTAGAACCCTGGGAATGTCACCCAAGTTGAGTAAATTGTTCATCTAGCTCTTAGTCTTTTATATCCTGCTTATATATCACCAGCTGTTCATGGCTAAGTTTTAAGGTAGTGGGTACTTCAGCGACGACCGCCCAGCAGTATCGGGTTATAATATCTATGCCGTGTGCACATTTCAGATGGCTCTCTTGTTGCAAAACAAACCGTCGGTCTGAGCATTCAACCTGTGCTTTACGTGCCTGCATTTTCTTGCAGTCGGGTTTTAAAAACTGGCACGGTTGATTCTGGTGACTCTACTAGTGACAACAGTCCCTGCCCAATCGGTGGCATGCTGTTCTTCCACGTCACATTTTTGGATTGCCTCGGATTGCTTGGAACCCCAGCTGAGTGAGTAATAAAAAAGTACCTGGTACCAGGTACTAATGGAAACACCTTCAAACCGCGCCAAGTCAAGCCGAGCTGCGCTGAGTAGATACTAATGGAAATGCAGCTTATCTTCGCCCCTGTGGGACATGGTCATGACTGAGTGGGGGAAAAAAATGGATGGATGGATGTGTGCATATATGCCCCCCCCCCCCCCCCCTTTCCCCTTTCTCCTCCCC
>VUQJ01007401.1:44960-62288 GCA_015108635.1 Andinoacara biseriatus | reverse complement strand
TTTTTCCCCCAAGTCAACCCCCCCCCCCCCCTCCAAGTCTATTTCTAACAGGATCATTATTTTAAAAAAGTGTGTGAATATTAGTTATAAAGCTCAACCCAACAGAAAAACAGGTGAAATGGGGGAAACCATGAATTTGTATGGTTATATAGTAAATGGTAAAGTTCAGGCTTGTTGTAATGAAATATTCATGGACTGGTGCCAGTGGGCCATAATGAATGAAAGGTCATTAAAGTCCACCCAACAGCAGGGTGATGGATGAGTGGACAAATGCTGACAGTTGCTTTCTTTTGGCAAATCATCAAAAAGGTTTTCCAAAGTCAAAAAAAATCAAGGGGTTAATTAGAGTGGTGAACTCTGGATGTAAGTAAAGTTCATTGCAGTAGAGAGATATAAGGAAATTGTGAATTTCACAATATGCGTTATTAGAAAATTAACTGAAGACAAGATTCATTATGTTTTAAAAAAAATTTCATGGTGAGAAATTAATGGGTAAAAGTTTTCATGGTGTAGCTTCATCATCTGTGCAGCCACTTATTGACCTTTCTCAAAAGAAAATGACTTAATTTGATATTAATGGTGCCAACAAAACAACAACAAAAAGATTTACAATTGGTTCAAAATCAACCCTCAATGACGAGCCCTTCCCAAACCTTTGTTACTTTTTCTGGCTCAGGAGTTAATTGCTGTCTCCTTATGATAACACTTCAGTCCCAAGGCATGTAAACAGCCTATCACATTTTTTTCCCACTTTTCTCACAATGCTTTTGTCTTCCACTACAGTTGCGAAAGTTTGTCTCAGCAATATTTATCTTTGATGTGTTTAGTGTGAAATAAATGGCATGTGAACCATTTTGGAACTTTCTCTCTCACACAGACACACACACACACACACACATTTTATATTTATAAAATGTCCCACACCCTCTTCATGCAACTCCTCACCAAGATTACATGAAGAGGATTTTGGACCTATGGACCCAACATCCAGACTGACATTGAAACAACTTGTAGCTTCAGTGTTCCAACATTCGCAAGAATATCACAACTGGAGATTGACGAAGTACAACAAAAGTGCTACAGCAAGGGGGAGCCAGGACGACGGGTCGGGGGGAGATATCATCATCCCCACACTCCGAGATTGGGTACCAAGCCCCAATATTAATAACTGCAGCACTAAGGACATTCTCTACTTTGACCATCACTGAAACCAATCAGATCTATACCATGGCAGTAGTGATCCTTGATATGCTTGACTATAAGATGAACAGCCACAAGGAGCAGTACCCTCCATGGTAAAGATGGCTGGAGTATAGTTAGTATGGGTCAGCATGGAGGGGTCTAGCCTGGGGACCCTTACTGGATGCACGCCTTGGCCAGGATACAGGCAGCCATATGTTAAATGATCTCCTCAACTGGGTCTTGTAGAGGAACAGTGGCTGTGCTCTGAGCCCCTATTGAATAACTGAGCTTTCACCCTGTTTCTAAGGGGGATACCAGGCATCCTTTAGAGGAGCTCATTTCTGCTCATCTCAAGCGTATCCATTTAATCACTACTAACAGCTCATGGCCGAAGGGTGAGGGTAGGTATATTGATCAACAGGTAAACTGACTTCTTCACCTTTCTGCCCAGCTCTCCCTGCACCACAATCACCAGTACAGTATGTGCATCACTGCAGAGGCTGCACCAATCTGCCAGTCAGTCTCCAGCTCCAATACTTCCCTCAGTTATTGTAGGGTCTTTACCTTACAAAATAAAGCACCTTGAGGCAACTGATTGTTGTGATTTGGCACTATATAAATAAAACTGAATTGAACTGAACCATGAACAAAACCCCCAACTTGAAATCCAACTCTTAAGGCTGAAACTGCAGAAGTCTATCTACCCGTTTCAGGACTGAAAACAATGGCTTCTGTCTGGAGGTGCTGACTCTCATCCCAGCCACGTCACACTCAGTTGCAAACCACCCCAGTGTGAGCTGGCGGTGATCTCTCTCTGAATGACCACCAAATCTGACACGCTTCACCCCTTGGCACATAAAAATTCTGTCTATAAAGGTTTTGAACAGAACTGGTGACAAGGGGCAACCCCAGGGCCTGACACTGATTGAGTACGACACTGCCCAGCTTCACTTACATCCACCTTTCCAATCCTCACCTGGACAATGAAGCATCAAAGATATCAAAAAATAGGTAATGGCTCAATGTCAGTATAACATTATGTTGCCTGAAGCAATACAGCATTTAAAAAAAAAACAGCTTAAGGATTAGTGTGTCAGAAAAATAGTCAGTTCAAGTTAATACAATGCTAACAAAAATGCACAAAATGATACAAACCCTCACAGACCCAGTGCAAAAATAACTGAAAATACCCGCAGCAATATCACATGTACATGTGAACCTCACACCATGTGCTTTATTGTGGCCCACTCGTCAACAAATCCTCCCTTCCTGATGCAAAACATTAGGGTTCATTATTGGGTAAATTAAATCAAGCTGGTATCAAATGTGAAAATACATTTTCAGCACTGATAAGCCTTAGGGAAATGTAAACTGAAGGTGCTTTGCAATAGAACACAATCACTGGGGGTGGGGGTGGGGGCTTCATTATGCTGTATTTGTACGTTTTGAATGCTCACCCATGCATGTCCAACATGAGCAAAAACAAGCAAAAACTGTATGTCTTGGTAATTATCCTCAGGCTTCAAAATATCAAACCATAAATGCTTCTCTTGTTTTCATGTTTCCTGTCAAGTCAGTGAGCGTGAGAAAAGAGAAAAAGAGTCCGGGGGAAGTGGATGGGGCTGATTCAACATGCACCTACACACTCAGACCATCCACCTCAGACAATATCTGTAATCTGCATAACAATGTAATTATAATCTGCCTGAGTCTCTCCTCTGCAGTTCCTTGAGTTTCTTGCAGCAGCACCAAATCTGCCTTCAACAGTTTTGGCAAAGCCCTGGCTAACTAATCAGGTGAAGTGAATGATGACCATATTTTGTAGAACAATCCGCCCTTTAAGCATTAATCATAAGATAATTGGATTGAAAATTAGGGAGACGTTGTCTTTGTATTCCATTAGCTTGGAGTGGATTTCTCATCACTCTGTGTGACTGTGAGTGTTTCTTTATTTACATACTTGGTGTGCCTCTCTCCCCTAAGACTTTTAGAAGAATAGATGAAGAGACAACAGATAGAAGACAAAAAAGTAGAAAGACAGTAGGAAAAGAGTAAAGAGGAGGAGTCTAGTAAATCAGATTGACTTCATTTTGTATAAAAGGGGCCGGTGTCCTCAAAGGGTAAATTGATCCAGTCACTGTGATGAATAGATTCAATTAATCCACCCAGTGTGGGACAGGGGTGAATACATGTATTAGGGGACACCCCCCCTGTTGGTTAATTTCTAAGACAGAAATCATTTACTGTCACATTCTCCTTCCTCTGACTTTCTCCCTGTTGTTTCTTTCCAAATATCCCACCTTAACAGACACAATTAATTTGGGAAGCCTCATTTGCTTCATTGTAAAATATTCATTGCTGGGGGTACGATGGGACTTAATAGGAAATATTCAAGCATGAAGAACACACCTATATGAGAAGGCAAAGCACTGAGAAGGAATGGCAAAGTAATTTTTGTAGTTACAGTATACTTTTTTTTTTTTTCTTTTAATCAAGTTGCCATATTTGGTTCCTTTCCCAAATGTGGTAAGTTTCAAGAAGTGTTTGTGTAAAAATACAAGAAAAACACATACAGGGTGAAAGAGGCATGTATTTTTACAGCATGCACATTAGAACTATATACAACATTATTTGTTCATAACCACATTCCTCTTAACCTGACTGAGACGTGGGTGTCATAAATAAAGTGTGTGGAAATGACCAAAAACAGTCACTGGCCCGATGAAGGGTTAAGCTGAACTTCTCCAACTTACAGAACTTTAAACTGCATCATATGGTCCTCCTTGGCAGATGGAGTGTGCTCAGCTGTCATTGATCTCTTGACATATCAGCATTTCCGTTTCACCACAGTCAAGCCATATGTTTAGTAAGTTCCCCCCCCCCAAAATTTATGACTTCACAAATTAAATTTCTAAAGGGGCTAGCTACAGTATGCCATAGCTGCAAAGCTGTAAGCCTCTAAATGTGTTACTTGTGGGCGTTGTCAATGGGTTGCTGCATGTGTGTATATTTCTCAGTGACTCAGATGTACAAGAAAAACAATGTTGTTATAGCTGCTCATGAATCTGGAATAGACTGCATATTTCTGCTTTTGTTCATACACAGACTTTTACTGAATGTATGAAGTTTTATGCTTCTGGTCCCAGGAGTCCAGCCAAGGCTTTCAATACTGTGAGCACTTAGTGAATTGCACAAGAGTAATTTACACTGGACTAATATGATATTCTGCACATCTTCACATTCTAAGAAGCCCCTTTATATCTCTTTCTTCCTATTTCTCATTGTACTCAGCTTCAGTGTATTACTTTTTCATCACTTTAAATTGGATGTCCCAGAATAATAGTGACCCTGTCCATTATTAATACACTGAATCCATCACGGCAGGAAGAAGCAGGGTTTGGAAACCCCATGAACAGTCTCAAGGGCTTGGAGAACTTATAGTTTCTCTGAGCAGACACCCACTGCACCATCTGTGAAAGTGTTGCTCTTTTTAGTGACTGCTAATAAGAGCAATCTACTGTACTTCGCAAACAACACAGTTCACACACAAGAGACAGGCCCAGTACATAATCCATCATCCACTCTTTTTTTTTTTTTCTTTTGGACAACTGATTGCTCGGCAGTTGTAGGAAAAGTAAATCCACCAACCTCACTTGCTACTGTTATAAAATATTTAGGAAAAAAATCCTTTGATACCCAAATATTTCTCTCTTTTATATTTGTGTGTTTATTTTTAGTGCAAAACCTTATTTCTCATAGTTATTGAGTGTAAGTTAAGTGCATATACTAGATAAAAGCTGAAAGCTGTAAGAAGAACTGCCATTAGTCTTTAATTGTATTCAGTAAATGTGATCAAGACATACAGTATAATTGGGAAAAAAAAATATATCACCCTTGAAAAGCAAACGTCTGCCCTTGAATGTTTTGATATTCATTAGCTGATTTAAACAAAGTAGCAATATCTCTAAATTTATGTAGCTTCCTGTGCTGGCTAATTTGTCAGTCTAGCACTAGTTTAGAAATGCCTCAGCATTGTGACAAATCCCCCAACATCGCTTCCTTATTGTGTTCTTTTCCCAGAGAGTCAAACAGGTTTTAACAGGACCAGTGCATCAGACTATAAGATCAGTTTAGGTTGACACTTCTGTGTAGCCATGTGAGCAGAGCGACGTGAAAACAGAATATTGAGAACACATGACATTTATTGTTCAAGAGGCTGATTAAAAAAAAATCAGCTAGTGTCACTGATGATTGGCTAATCATTAGTCCTCTCTCTGTGGTCACTGGACAAGCTGCTTCTTCAAAAGCAAATCCAATGTTTCATATGACAATGACACAAACTGGTTAACTCTGTGTCAGAGGTCTGGACCCAAGTGGGTACACCCACTGTGTACAAGTCAGACAGGTGGGACAGCCAAAATGAGCCAGTAACAAGGTGTTTCTCTGTAATGTGGGAGGTGCGTTACAGAGAAGAGCTGAAGGAAATGAAAGGTCGAGCTCTGAGATCTGCCACAAACTTGTTAAAAGGTTGAACTCCTCAGCTCAAAATCATTCAGAGTTGCGAACCAGGTGTTTGTGTAGGTGAGCTGCCATGTGTATTTGTCCATGGTGGTTAAACTTTAATAACAAGACACATGTAATTTTTTGGCATTGGAATCCCAACTTCTATATGTTATTACATTATTGTAAACATTTATATAATATATAATATTCTTATTTTTATAGTACAAAATCATATTTCATGTAAAGTCACTTAAAACAAAACCTTAGGATGATAATGTGTCTGTTGCAGCTGCAGCAGACTGAAATTCCTTCCAAAGGTTCCTTTTGAAGTTTTAGCGCAAAGTAGTTCTTTGTTTGAGGCTTATGCTGTTTGTCTTCGTTAGCTTTAGTTTGACACTTTCTGGTACTTTCCAGCCACATATCTAAGCAAATGCCTTGTTAACTGCTGTTTGGGAATAGAATAACAGCGCTTCATGGGTTTAATATTTCTTTCCTAAATTGCCTGAGGTTATAATCATTTTTACAGGAAACAGTGAGTGCTGCAGTAGGCGTCTATACCACTAAAGTTAAAAGTTTACCTTAAGGAAATAACCAGTGTGAGTTTGATAGTATCTATAATATGTTATGTATTTCAAATAAAAAGATGTCTAACTTTTCATGTCAATAAAGATACCAAGTTTTAAAAGATGGCTGCCTCATAATTTGCCAAACCATCTTAAAATCCTTACAAAAACAACCAAATATCAGTAAAAACAGAGTCACAAGCATTTGTCCTGAAGCTGAGATTTTAAAGAACTGTTAATGTGGTTATTTGGGAAAAGTGTCAAACACAAGTGTGTCCTCAGCACCTCACAGAAGTACACCTCATGATTCAGTAGCTTTGCGAACCTTTAGCACCAATAACTTGAAGTTAGGTTGAGGTCTGGACTTTGACTGGGCCATTAGAGAACCTTTAGTTTTTTTTTTTTTCAGACATTCTGTTGTATATTTGCTGCTGTGCTTGGGATCATTTCGGCCAAGCTTTAGCTGTGGGACAGATGTCCTCATTTGACCCCTCCTGTGGCTTTGACCAGCTCCTGTGGCTGCAAAACAACCCTAAATCATCACCCCTCCACCACCGTGCTTGATTGTTGGTATGAGATATTTGTGCTGATTTGCTCCGTTTGGTTTTCACCAAATGTTGTGCTGTGCATTATGGCTAACATCTCCTCTTTGATCGTATCTGTTCAAAGAACATTGGTCCAGCAATCTTGTGGTTAGTTCAGATGAAACTTTGCAAACCTAAGCTGTGCTACCACATTTTTTTTTTTTTTAAGAGAGGAAGCTTTCTTCTGGCAACCCTTCCAAACAAGCCTTTAACATTTACCATGCTAGCTGAGAATGTGAAGGTCAACTACAACTCTACTTGTGAACAATCCTTCTAACTGTACAACACTGGACTTCAAAATGTCCTTTTAACCTTATAACTCGCTCCAGATTGATGGAAATTTTTTGTTTTTCTATTGATACCCCCCATCCATTGGTATTGTGTTAAAAAACACCTTAATGCTCCAGATCATCAAACTGCAAAAAGAGTGCTTTAATAGAGGTGGTCACACTTGCTCATGATCAGTTAATCAGGTGGTGCATTTGATTAGCAGTACATGACTGCTACTTCCCCTGTTAATTCCCAGAAGCAAATGTCTACTTAGTTTACCACAGGGCTTCGTGCAGCCCTCGTTTTTCATACAAATGTACCAACCAAACAGCAAATATACAGCTCTCTGCAACTTTCCATATGCCTACCTAAAAACAGCCACAGATATGTCTTAGTGCACACACCGCAGAGTAACACTTGATCAGTAGTGTTTACTACACACAGAGACCTTTGTCTCCTGATGGTAATCTTTAAAGCACTGTCTCCTGCTATGCAGCACAAGGACCCAGGTAAAACTGCATTTTCTCTTGGAAGAAATGCTGTCTTAAGGACTTTTATTTTCCTTGCAGTGGCCCTAAACTACAATATAAGAAGCATACACATTTCTGTATTTTAAATTTTTGTTCATATGTCTGCTAACTGGTTTACCTGAATGATTTCAACAAGCTATCAGGAGGGGATTATGCAGTGAGCATGGAAACATTATATAAGGTAATTAGCGGACGGAGTACTTTAGTAGATACATAGGGCAGTAATTCTGCAGGATGAAAATTGTGATGTCTTGTGAGGCCAGGGTTAGTCATGCAGGCACATCAGTCAAGAGACTCAACTGCCTATGGAGAAATATTTATTGCAACTTGGTACGGCGGAATATTTTTACAGACCATATTATCCCACACATCCGTAGTTTGTCCTCCATTATGGAGTTGTCTCTACTTTTCTGGGTGTACTGACCTCCCATTAAGGTGAACACAGGTCTTTGGCCTTTAGCTTTAAAAGGAACAGCACATTCCTGTCTTATCTTACTAAATCAAATAGAACTCACTGGCCTTCACAGACACCTATAAGAGATTCTTGAGCGGAATGCTAAGGTCAGCTAGAGAATCAGGCAATCAGCTGTAAAATGGCTCCAAGATCATGACTGCAGTTATCTCAATCAAGTACAAGCATTATAACCGTATCGCAATTTTGCCATCTTCCTAGAGTAACACATTCACTACATGCATAACATAATTCACTGAAACCCAGGGAATTTTTTTCTTGAAACAGCATTTTGTGGAGTCTGCAGCACTGCATTTTAAGGTACTTCTGTTTGAGCATAAGCCTCAACATAGCAGTTGAGGTATACATTACGACCAGCAGTTTCAATTGTTTCAACTTATATCAATATTTTTTGTCATAGTGAATAGCTCAGAAAATTACCCATGAGCCTGTCATTGCACCATATAGAATCCATTCAGAGGCACAAATCAGAACTGCAGCAGATGCAATTTTATTCACTTTTTAACCAGAACCTCAATAAAAATTCAATGAACTTTGAAGGAATTATATAACCAGCCCTGTCAACCTCATATCATAGGCCCGAGCCTAATAGAAGGGATCCACGAGGAGCCTATTGGAATCACTAGGGGTGTACACTCAAAAACGGTCAATGTGGTGCGGGACACTGTCAGAATTGACCATGGACCCCATGGGGACGTGGGTCAGGTTGAATGGTTTCCAAAAAGATATGGTTGAGGGTGAGTGGAAAAACGCCTAGTTATTACATTAAACAGTTAGCCAACTATCTTCAAACTTTATTGTTAGACCACAACAGTGTATACACGTCAGTTCATTAAATGAGAGTTTTCTTCAGGTTCTCTGAATATTTTAGTTATATCATATACTGGCAATGATGAAAAACCCAAATTCTTTCAACTGATAAAAATATGTGGGGTACATGAAATATTACTTATCTTACATTTCACAGGCGTTCTAATAAAATATGTGGTTTACTATTTAAATGCAAAACACTGAAATCTTTTTTTTTATTATTATTTGAATTTTTCATTTTCAGGGCAAACTTTTCTTTTAAGCTTGCCTGATTGTTTGGCAGCTTGTTTCATAAAGTATGGAAGCTAACTGTTGTAAGAGACGGCCTGCAAGACAGCGCTGTTGGAAATGTTAACAAATTCTGTAGATAAGAGGAAGCGTGCAACCAGTCATTGAACTTGCATTAAACCCAACACTAAATCCAGGATTTAGAAAAACAATAAAGCAGTAAGCATGAGTGACATTCTACAGTATTCTGTCCTGTCTACGGCGTCTCATCTGTATCATTTGTTGCTGTAACAATGATGGGTTTTTTTATGTTCTTACACCAGTTACAGACGGTCCTTTGGGGAATTGGTGACCTAGAAAGTGAGAGTCTGTCAAAGGGCTCCAAAGCAATTTTCAGCTGGGTTTTAGTGGTGTCAGTATAATCTCTAGTGTAATACAGTCCAGGTGCAAGTGTAACTGAATGTCATTGTACATACAGTAAGTGTATTGTGTACTTCTACAATGAGGACTCACTTCTCCTCTGAGCACAATAATAAGGGTGCTACTAAGTTATGCATTTACTACTAGAATAAACACGTATTTGTTTAACACTAAGAAATACATTTGAGGATAGGGAAAGACAAATGTCCTTTTTGCTGTATGTCTCATACCTTATTACCCACTGACTACATTGTCCTTCCTTCTGTATTAAGGTATCTACAAAACACTGACAAGTCTATAATAGAAAAGAATGAGAATATTTAATATTTAAAAAAAGGCTTTTACTATGAGACTCTGACTTTGAATGTTTTAAAGATGACTTACTATTGCAAATGCACAATTATAACTCTGGAGTATTGCTGGTTATCCAGAATTAATTGTTCTGTTTCAAATATCCACGTTATGCATGGTTTTCTACTTCCAACTTTATATTTTGTATCCAGCTATTCAGCAAATGCATTCTGTCCCGGTTGTTACTGAAACCTTCACACAAGAGATCTAACTTTTTTCTTGTCCCTGATGTACAATACACAATGTGCATCCTCTTTAACGAAGGACACTTTAGATAAGCCACTAATGAAGTATAATTCTTTCCCTGAAAACCAGCATTTATTCTAGCCAAATTAAATAAAATCATCCCCCAGAGGAATCACTTTAATTCGAAGATAGCCGCTACATTTTCATATCAGCCAGTTTTGTTCATCTCATCTACATCTGTCACACAGAGCATCTAATTAACCTCAGGTGGGCTTCTGCATCGCTTTTTCAGTCAAGATAAAGTCTTACTGGCTTCACTGCCATGCACAGTACTCAAGCATCTAGTAGTTAGTGCACCATGAAGCTTAATAGCATGTAGATACCTAGCTGCATAGGATTTCGGTCTGATAAGATGGTAAATGTGCTAAATCAGGCAATTATGCAGTCTAGAAGAATAGTTGATTTTTTTCTTTGTTTTCACAGTAGTTATATCCTTGTCCAAATGCAAAACTAGTGAAAAAGCAGTCAGAAAGGATTTCTGTGTTGGATACTGTCTCATTGTTGCCCCTCTAGTGCACATGTTGTCCATCCATCCATCCATTCTCTTCTCCTTATCCAGGGCCTGGTAACGGAGGCAGCAGCCTAAGCAGAGAAGCCCAGACCTCCTTCTCCCCAACCACCTCCTCCAGCTTGTCTGGGGGGACCCCAAGGCATTCCCAGGCCAGCTGAGAGATACAATCTCTCCAGCATGTCCTGGGTCTGCTCCTGGGCCTTCTCCTGGAAAGAGATGCCCAGAACACCTCACCCAAGAGTCAGATACCTGAACCACCTTGACTAGCTCCTTACAATGTGGAGGAGTAACAGCTCTACTTTGAGCCCTTCCCAAACAACTGAACTCCTCACCCTATCTCTAACGGAGAGGCCAGCCACCATTCAGAGGAAGCTTATTTCTGCTGTTTGTATTTGCGATCTCATTCTTTTGGTCACTACCCAAAGCTCATGACCACTGGTGAGGGTAAGGACGTAGATTGACAGGTAAATCACCAGCTGTGCTTTCACACTCAGCTCCCTCATTACCACGACAGACCAGTGCAGCCTCCGCAGATACTTAAACTCCTCAACCTGAGGCAGCAACTCGCCTCTGAGCCGGAGTAGGCACTCCACCCATTCCTGGCCGAGAACAATGGCCTCAGACTCAGAGGTGCTAATTGTCACGTCAGCCGCTTCACACTCACCTGCAAACTGTTACACTGCGAGCTGAGGACCACCAGCTGATGAAGCCAAAAAGAACTGCATTATCCACAAAAAGCAGAGATGAGATTATAAGGTCACCCAGGCAGAAGATTTCCACCACTTGGCTATTCCTAGAAATTCTCTCCATGAAAATTAGGTACAGAATCAGTGACAAAGGGCAATCCTGATGGAGTCCAACACCCACTGGGAATGACTCCGACTTATTGCTGGCAATACGGACCAAGTTCTTGCTGCGGTTGTAAAGGGAATAAATGGCATGCAACAACCGGCCAGACACCCCATACTTCCACAGGATACCCCGAGGGACATGCTCGAATGCCTTCTCAAAGTCCATAAAACATATGTAGACTAGATGGGTAAACTCCCACGCACACTCAAATGTATCTGTCATTAATTTCATAAAAAATTCATTGACATCAAAGTAGGTGAAATTGATTAACAACCCCCCCGGTACTCATCTGACCAAATCAATCTCAGAAGTTTAAGTGTCTTGATGCTATAGTTAAAAAGTGAACCTTAATTGTTTTTTAAGCAGTGTGTGTGTGTGTGTGTGCGCGCGCGCGCGCACACACACATATAAAAAATTTTCCTTTACATTTAAAAAAATATATAATGCAGGCTCTTGTCTGAAACTTGTCTGAAAATCCTTTGTATATAATAGTTATTGTGAAGGACTCAATAAAAGTGTATGGTGGAACAAAGGCATTAAGATGTGATAGTTTTGCATCTACAGTACAGAGAGTGACTGGCACTTGAAAGGCGTCTACTTACAGTTGTGAAGGCTGTCAAACACAAACACATCCACTGTCTGCTGTCATTTCTGACAACTGTGATTGTATCACTGGGGCTGCCTTTAGCTTCAGGATACAATGTCTGTTGTGTTTCTTAATTTAGATGTAGAGATAGAACTATACAAGTAAAAGGTATGAAGAAGTGCTGCTATTTTATTAAGGTCACACCACTTCAGAACAAAAGAGAATGGCAAAAGGCACTTGGCAAAGGTGTTTTCAAAAAGTGTGAATTGAAAAGAATGACTGTTGTGGTGGTAAAGGTTCTTATTACCTTAACTCACCTGACATGTTACCAACCGGCAAAAGCATACATCATTCAACCATTTGAACGTGACCCTACCCCTGCTGCATTTCTCCTTAACCGGTGTCACTTTCTTTTTCTGCAATTGCATCAACCTTATTCAGTTATCTTGCTTTCCAACACAGGTGATGCAATAACATTGCTGCAGTTCAAGGAATTCTTAAAAAGAAAAAAACTGAACATAAATGAGGAAAATGGAAGAACTGGTAAAAGGGCCTTTTAACCCCCACTGGATTCAGGCTTCTCCCCTAAATTAATAAAACCAGCACTAGGAATGACTTTTTCTGTAACTTGCCATGGGACTACAGATATAATTAGAAGTTCTGCTACAATCTGGCATGTTTACATCTTTTATTTAGATTTATTGATGCGCAGTGTCCTTTTAAAAAAATTAAGTAACGGAATAAAGGGAAGGGGAAAGGGATAAACCAGAGAGGGGGTAAATTAATGAGGACGATGTTGAAATAATCGAACAGTAAATGTGCCAGCAGATCAAGGGATGTGTAACACTCTATGGGGGTACATAATCATTACTCAACACCACAAAGAGAGCGTGACATTGTTCAGCCAAAACATTGTTCTTTCCTGTGAAAAGCATAGATAATATGACAATATCCAAAGAATAAGTAACTGATTTGATTTATATATTTGATTAATGGACACAAGAGGATTGTGGTGAGTGTAGTCAGTGATTGAACAGGCGGACTCAAGGTAAACTCCCAAGTGCTTAAGTGCCAAAATCAGTGCAAGAGGCACTTTTGAGGGTCCTGAAAATTTTATAAATTTTCTCTTGTTTCTCATAATACTTTACTTGACCAAACTGCAGAGCAGAACATTCATATTTAAAGTAATGAGACACAAATACAGTGATTTGTTAGCTGCCCCAAGCAGTTGCCTGGCTTGCCTAGTAGCACACAGTGCCTCAGCTAACAGCCAGTCCTATATTATGTCAGTTACTTAACTTTGCTGTACAAGCCACTTAAGACAATCATAATGTCAGATATTTTGTATATCATCAAGTGCTTACAGAAAATTAAACTGTATTTACCATACAGTTAGTGAGAAGAGGTTAAAAATATGGCCTGCAAAGTGAGCAAAGCCTGGAGACAAAGCTAAATATTTCACTTCCCAAATATCTGGACTCCCAGGGTCTAAAAGTCTTAGTGCATGATCCTATTAAAGATATTTATAGGTGTATACATTGTATCCAGTTATATTTAAGATTCATATATGCCATACTTTATTTGGAAAAGTATGTCACTGCTTATAAAGCTTTTCTGGACAAAAGAATAGAACTGGTCCATCTTTGAAACAAACAAACAAAAAACATCTGTGTATGTGTGCTTGTATGACGCATTATTTTTCCACAACTTTGAGGCTCCAAGTCTTGTAACAGTCACATAAAATCACCATTACTGAATTAGGAGAATTGCAGATGAGTAGCTAATCACTTGATTTTTATTGCCTATAAACACTTGGTTCATTCTGTGATTAGAACTGATTTGATGAGGTACAAATGAATAAACCACATCCGCCTTGTTGCAGTGTTAGCCTGTAATCAGTAGCACCATAAACCAGAGGAGAATGTGTACAGAATAAACTTTATACCCTCAGGCGTGCCTTCAAAACATGTCTGTGTTTATTCTATATATGGCAGCAACACTAAGGCCTGTAGAAAAATTGTGCTTGAATGTGTCATATGTCCTGACATGCTTGCCAACATCTTTTGCCTGCAATGACTACCATTGTA
This sequence comes from Andinoacara biseriatus, assembly GCA_015108635.1. Lineage (NCBI taxonomy): Eukaryota > Metazoa > Chordata > Actinopteri > Cichliformes > Cichlidae > Andinoacara > Andinoacara biseriatus. The sequence goes on along the minus strand of VUQJ01007401.1, from coordinate 48,093 downwards.
ACACATTGCCTACTCCACAAAATCATCTGTTACCAAAGTGACATTCATGTCACATACATGGCTGTTTCCCATGGCTATTACCTTATACGAGTCTTTTAATCTATCTTTCTGGGAATATGAGATTAAAAAAAAACAAAAAAAAAACCAAACAAACCTAGTTTGCCCATGTGTTAACAAATGTGAAAAATATCACTCCTCCATACCTGATGCCTCAAATCCAGATCAGTTCAGTAGATCTGCATCTAAATTTACACAGAGGAGAATGTCTTGGGATTGAGAAATCATGCCCCTGCACCCATTACAGGATGTTTTATTTAGACTCTAATTTCTCCTCAGTGCCTTAGCATTTTGAAATATGGTAAGCCATTCAAACCATAGCTGAACCACATGTGGGCACAGAGAATTGAAAATAGACAGTTCTGTATTTAGATATGTAAAAGAGAAAAGGAAAGCTGGGTAGCCTACAGAAAAGAGGCACCGTGACGGATAAGGAAAGCAAGGTAAATTTCAGCAGGAGTTCAGTTTAAAACTCTTTTCATCCCTTTTTTGGTCTCTTTTTAAAAGCTCTAAAACAGGCTTTGTTATGTAGTTGTTATAGCCAGTGTCAAATTATAGGTAGGCAGGTAGGTAATTCTCTTTCATCAGCAGACATACTGATTCAAAAACATTTTTTCAGAATGCAAAAACTAACAAATAAATAAATAAAATCTTAAAAGGAATTATACAATTTACCTCAAAAAGCACCAGCTTATTTACAGCTCAGCAGGGTGCCAAAGTGCTGAATATTACATTATGATTGGTATTTGGAAATGTTAGCGAATGCTCTCTTTTCTGCAACTACAGTTCATAAGCTGCATGACACCTTTAAAATTTGCCCTGCAGGACCCCAGCCCTCTAAAAGCATTTGTACTGATACTAATTCCCAAAAGTTAGTGCTCAAGAAGTTATCAGTAATATTATTACTTTAGCAGCTTTACAGCAGCTAAGATGAATAGATTTTTGTGTCTTTCTAATTTTGATAAATTATTCTTTAAGCACTTGTTTCATGAATGGTTTAGATTAGTTTTTACATCGACGTTTGGAGGTCCAACCCTAGAACGTGTGATTGCAGAGCTAGATAAAACAAAAAAGCAACAGTGGCAGTGGCTTTGTGGCAGTCTTATTTATATGCATAAGTCTGTACCTCATTGAATTTCATAGCATGGTCAATGTTGCTGCATTGGTGTTTCATATCGTCGCCTTGGATAAGCTTAAGCATTGTCTGAGCTTGTTGCCAGATTTGAAAAACCAGGAGAATACAGTTTTAAAAAAATCATACGGGATTAGGGGAAAGTCTGACCACATGTTTTGAAGATATTTGACAATTGCTTATTTCCCGATCCCAGACTCCCATGGACTCACACTGCTGAATCTCCTGTCGTTTCATTCTGTACCAACACTTGAAAGTAGACCTAGAAACTTGACAAGCTGAATTGATAAGCAATGTCTTATCAATTCATGTAATTTTAATCTATTTAACAAGGGGAGTTGCAGTGTAGATGTTTCAAATCGTATTCTGTGGCATAAAAATGCCACAGAATACGATTTCCAGCTTCCCCAATTTCTCCTGATCTTTGGGAAAATGGGGGGGGGGAATTGTGCTATAATTATTACAGAGAACTACAAGTGTGTAGCCCACATAAGGGAGAGGCTGGGATATAGGGACAAGTCAGCAAAACATCAGACCGACAACAATTTCATACCAGGTCATAATGTATCCCTAACATTGTAAATCAATCCTGGATAAATAATGCTCAAACACAGATTTTTAGCAGAGCAGTATATTTTACCAAAAGACAGAGATGATTGCTTCTTTTTGGTGCTGCACGTGAGGCGGTCATAATGCAACATGTAGGGACAGCTCCACTGAACGATGGTCAGTGAGGTTTTGTAAATATGGAGTGGAACAATAATGTTCACAGCAGGAGAGAAATCTGTGGTTTTTAGCTGTCAAATGAATGCGAGCGTGCACATGTGAAGCGTGTGTTAACACCTTGAAATTGATGTAAGATGACAGCTGAAATTTAAAAAAAGAGGCAGACAATGACATTTGTTTTCCTATCTGTTTGCAGCTGCAATTTACTGTTTTTCCCAAGGCAGTGGTAGTGAAAATAGTCCTCCCCCCCAAAAAATAATACACAGTTATATCATGACATTTGTAACAAAGCAAGCCATTTGAAAACCTTCAGAGTTATGATTCCTTTAACTGTGGACAGGTCTCCTGCACTGATAGATTTACTTACATTAGGAGTCACAGCTTGTTATGTTGTATAACTGCTTAGGAATTCAAGGAGAGAAGCGAGGAATAGGGATGGAGGCAGTCAATGAGGTTACTTTATATTTTTCTTCTTTTTCCATTTACAGAGATGAATCATCACTAAGTCAAACCTCAATTTTTTAGATGGCGGTAGTGAGCCCCAATCAATCCACTAAAATATTGTGAGTAGTTTCATTTTGGGAACAATAGATTGGGGGAGGAGAAGAAAGACAGTGGGAGTGCTGTGATGGAGATTAATGTTAAAGCAGACTAATGGACCGTCTGTCTAAGCACTTACAATGGGCAAACTATGTTCTCAGCCCATAGAAGCTGCTTGAGTTTGCAGAGAGGCAGCAGGCTGCAATGAGGTTGTATATAGAATTTATTAGAGTGTCTTGGCAAAACGCCTCATTTCCCAAAGCCTCCCGAGCCTGTGATCTGCATTTTAATTGTTTCTGCGTTTACATTAAGATCTGCAGCTTAGCTCTCTGATTGTGTAACACTGCGATCTTGATGATGTCCATCATGTCTCTTTTCTCCCCTTACTTCATTTGCCACTCCATCACTTTTAAATGATCCTGGATGAATGTGGTGGTGGGAAACTCTGTGACTGGTGCACAGGGTCTGTAATTTCTATTTGTTAATATCAATACCGTGAAGACACAAACACTATGTTGTAATTACATATTATTGCAAATGCAAAACATAACAGTTTGACATGCCTAAAATTGTACTTTTGCACTAACAAGGTAATTTCCAAAGTGCTGTTAACAAAAACTTGCATACATACATATTTCAGCATGAAGTGTAATGTGTCCTTACAAAACTGCAGAAGAT
>VUQJ01007401.1:29695-40802 GCA_015108635.1 Andinoacara biseriatus | reverse complement strand
TTGTCCTACAAACAGCCCAAAACCCAAAGGTATTCTACTCACAGCTCAGCAAGCATATTCACACCTTTCCGAAGGTTACACATTACCTAAAGACAAATATAACAAAACATTAACTGATTGTAAAAACTGTCAGGTACGCACATTTCCATTTTGGTTTGTCTCTTTAAAAAGCTGTTAAATAAGGACTGGCAGATATTTCTTTTTCACCTGGCCCATTCCACTTTGATAAGCTCTGTGCACTTTTCAATAAAGATTACAGCAAACCTTGACCACCTCAACCGTTACAAATTTTCATTGATTTTAATCTCCACACATAACTATTAGACATGCACACTCGAGCGGGGGGGGACTCAGGAGTGCCGTAACTTATTACCTTGAACAAGGCATGCATATGCATGAAAGGGTCTCGTGTAAAAAGGTAATGCAAAACTGCAAGAGCCTTGCAAAGACTGAGATGTGGGGATCTGACAGTGACAAGCAGCTAGTAATGGGCAGGAGAAGCTTTAGAAAAATGATTTCCACAAATCTCCTTGTTCCTGCGACACTTGTCTCATTCATGACCAATGATAGTGTTTACCTTTTCTCCACTGGGATGAACAATGCAGCATTTTTGGGCTGGCATTGATTGACTCTGACAAGGAACTCTTATGGTGGTGAGCACTGATAAGGAGACAAACACAGCAGGAGGAAGACAAAGAAGAGAAAGATTAAGTCTGACACTCCTCCACACAATCCTTGCGATTTTTCATTAAATGTAATTGCACTTGTCTTTTTTTTTGCGGCACACAAGCGCAAAATTATTAATGAGCCAAAATGTTGTGAGAAAAATGAACAACAAATGTAGCAAAAGACAATTTCAGAGACAAAGCAATATATGGATGGAGGAATTTTACCATTCAGGCACAAAGACTGAATGGCTAATGGATGGCTGCAGGAATCAGAAGCAGAGTGTCAGAGAAAAAGCTGGGACAGTGACGCTCACAGGGTGCCAACAGAATATGCAGAAAACTGCCAGCCAGTCTCATGTCTGCGTGTTTCCTTTACCCCTAAGGAAAGGTATTATTTATGAATGCCAGAGTTGTTTATGCGCTGCAAAATAACACCCTGACTGGCTCAAATGGAAACCTGTAGCACAGATTGAGATGGGAACCATGCTATTTTTTTTAAACTTCTGCCAAAGTGTGAGCTGTTGCTGGCAAGTAATGTGAAGGGAGATGAACACTAAGTGAATCCTATTAAGGTACTCCAACATGGTGTTCTGCTGCTCCTGCTATATTTATTTTTTTGTTGTTTTTTTTTTTTTTTTTTTTTTTTTTGGTTTTTTTTTTTTTTTTTTTTTTTTTTTTGGGGGGGGGGGGGTCTAAAGCTCTAGCAAGAACATTCAAAACATGTTTTATATAAACAGTAATTGTGCAATTTCAAAAGGGGTTGTTTGTTATGAAGGTCCAGTTTAAAGCAAAGCAAACACTGGGAGTTCATGACTATTTGATAACAACCATCACTAACACCACGCTTATAGCTTTTACAGGGCGATATTATTTAAAAATCAGTAAATATGACTGCTGAAAAATGTGATCTTTTCAGCAGTCTGTCCACCTGGTGAGTGTCATTTTCTTCCTAACATTTACCACCTCAATGTTTTGGTAAAACAGAAATAAAGAATCTCTTACACAATTTCCACTTACGATAAAGCTATCACAGCTTCTGGAGAAAACCAAAATGGACTTTCATGCACATAAGGACTGCATTATGACTTTTCTCATTTTGGGGCACTCTACCTAAAAGGGTAACGCTTCACATCCAGATCCAGACTGCTGCAAACATCACAATTCACCAATGTTCCTAACTGTAGCCTAACAGACACTGTATTTCCCCCCACATTGCTCATTTATAAGAGGATATGCAGCTGGTAATATTTAGGCTGGTTTACGCAACAGGAATAATTTAAAACACAAAAAAACTTTTTAAAAACATCACAAATTTTAATATGTCTCATAAAAAAAAAAAATTTTGTTGAAAAAACACTGAAATTAAACAATACTTCAAAGTGTTCTTACATCAAGTGCATGAATTTAACCACACACTGATTTACATGAAATTGATACAGGAACAGTGTGAGGTACATAATACACGCAGGGCCTCTGGCTAGACGCCAGATACTGCATGACAAATGATATTGTCTGTCTGCCTTTTCAATTATGAAGCAATAGTACAAGAAGATGTGAATGAGCGACCACTCTGACAGCAGGGTATTAGAAATACAGGAAAAACTAAATATGTGCAAAAACTGTGAAATGAACACAACTGTGTGACCACCTCACATTTGCAACTACTGCTTTCCTTACACTAAGCAGTGGACGCTACAATAGCCTTTAAGACTTTTAAAGAGAAATAGAAACACTGCAGCTCTCTAGCTTGTTTCATCTACTTCTATTTAACATATCCCACCACTATTCTCTCTATTTTTTTTTTAAATAAACACTTATTGAATACATTATATCAAAAAACATTATTACTCAGAGGCTACAGTACTGGTTTTTCTAAAAAGTATTTTTGAGAAGGATCCTGAACTGCTACCAAGTTCCTGGGAAGTTCCTCCCATGAGGAGTTTGCTACACCCTCTGAAGTACTGGGACAAAACGGGAAAAAATTACTTTTAAGCATTGGGAATGCACCAGACACAGTAGAATAGTGGTAAACATGGGATAATGAGACGCATGTTGAATGAAAACTTTAAAAAAAAAGAAAGAAAAGGAAAAAACACTGTACTGAACAACCACAAAAAGACGGAAACATAAAAACATTAAATCTCTATCCTTACAAAACTCCACATGTTCACGAGCTCAATTCTCTTAGCCTAGGTAAGGCCATGCGAATAAAAAGCTCATAAATACGAGTGAACAACAGCCTTCATTATTAACACATACTGAAATTCACCAAACCGTGACAGATATCGCTCTAAACCGCACCACTTGCTTTCTTTCCCCACACGCATTTACACATTTCGTAAAGCCGTTGCTACATTTCAAATGCGCTCCTTCGATGCTAGTGTTAGCTGATGTTGTGTGCATAGTTTGAATTCCTTTCCACCACGGTCACCAGAATAAATAGCTTAGTTAATAAGCAGAGAAGCTGCACAGCGCCGGTCGTCAAGTCCTGTAACGTTAGTTTTTCAAGCTCATTACGGCAGCCTCACCCACATTAAGCTAAATTAGCCAGCGAGTGTAATTAAGGGAGCCTGAACGTCGTTAGCTACTTGGCTAGTTAGTGTCGAACCGGCTGCAGCGGGCGGAAAGTTCACCGCAGACTTGGTAAATCTCAGCCGCTAAAAAGCACCCCCCCGAGTATACGCTTTAACCAGCGTTTGCTCAATCCAGAATCCACCTTCTGTTATCAACGCTACAGTGAAACATGTCGCAGCGTTACATCTCATTATCCCACGGCGCCTGATCAAAGCCTTCAGTCAAAGGGGGGAAAAACAGGTCTGTCTCAATTGTAACGGTGCAGTGGCGTCTCCTGATTCTCTCCAAGTGGATCCCGCATGTTTGGCTCCGACTAGGCAAACAAACTTAAAAAAAAAGAATCGCAAACGCTGTCGAAGTATTACACGTAAATGCCTAAATATCGTCAGGGTAAGAAAACAAGCCGCTTTTCAAACAATGCTTTGGAGAGATTAGATTTTTTTTGTTCTAGCGTCATTCCCAAGCCTCACAGCTGGAAGCCTGGATTCATATACCATTGTTTTGCTTGGCTACTTGTTCTTGGTATTAATCGTTTATAAACTGGATTTACTACTAAGATATGCAGCCGCTTGTAATTCTACGGTTGTTTTGCGGTTTATTCCAGTTTCCCTCCCAAAGAGACAACTTACTTGAAAAAGAAACGTACTCCAGCTCGGCTCCATTTCCACACTTACTAATTCTGTAGGAAACCTAGTAGAAGCCTACAACAAAGCAACCAAACATGGCAGCTGAAACAACTTCCGGTGACCTCAAGGGCTGAACCACTCTGCGTAGGGTTTGGCGGGGTTTATTAAATTCCATAATTTAAAAGGAATTCGTATATGTAACCCGTGAAAGGCAAATTAATAAACAACAGGAATAGCAGCTCGTTATGTATGTTAGATTAAAAGTCAGCATAGATCGTATAACTCTCTCCTGTGTCATTATGGAAGTAATTTGGTGTGTTGAGATTTTCAAACACCCCTCTGGATGGTTTCCGCTGATGCTGTGAGGGGAATTTGTTATATTAGATTGTCGCATGTGGCTGGGAAATGATTGCGTTTCAGTAATGTTTCCTTTTTATAAGGAAAAAATGCTAGCGTGTTATTCTGCATTAAAAGCACTCGGGCTATTATCTTTGTCAGCGAGAAGTTCTTCAATTTAAACGCATCGAGGAAAAAAAATGAGAGCGAGTTTATTTTTATTCCCATGATGGGGATGAATGAAAAAAAACGGAGTCCAAAACTTCGCGAATGTTATGCAGTGGGGAAAAATATCATACATTTAGTTTGTTGTGTGATTTTAGGGCTTACATCATGTACACTGAGGTTATAGGGATTCTAGTCCGATCTTACAGTATTGCCTGCAGAATTTGTTAGCATTTATCAAAACCTCTTGAGGTAATGATGCAAGCCTCAGATATGTTTCTAAATATATTACAGTAAAAACCTGTACGTTAAGACTGCTGATTTGCCAAAAGTACAAGTTAAGTATGTAAACAAAAACATTTTTACATAGGCCTGAGCTCTCAGAAAATGAAAATTGGCAGCTTTGAGTAAATTTAAAAAAAAAATAAACATTAGTGATACACATTAATATATAACATCCTTTATTTACAACCCACACACCAAATGCAGTGTAGTCCTTAAATGTCATTCAAATGTTAAATGTTATTCTCATCAAACTGACTAAGATGCTAGGTGATCCAAAAAATTTATGACATATTTCTTTGGGAATTAATAATTCATGAATACTCCCTGTTGGAGCAGACTAAGAACTCTTAGTAGATACAGACAGACAATATAGGCTCAAAAGGATACTGCAATAAAATAAAATAAAACAAAAACAAAATAATAAAAATAAATAAATAAATACGGAGCCTTTATGGTTGCAAGAGCAGTAGGTGATGCTACATGACCTTCATAAGCAACAAGAAGTCTTGCCACTTTAACCATTTCATTTTCCCTGTTAAATTTTATTATTCATACAGCACTAATAATATTCAGTCTGATTGGCAATGCTGTTTAAAGCCACATACCTCGATGTCAAAGGACACAGCGAGACACATATTGTTGAAAGATGTTCATTCTTAAAACCTTTTTAATGAGCATTGTGAAAATAATTATGGGACACTGTGGGGATTTTTTCACATTTTATTTTGAAGTTTAGGAAGACGAGCTCTGTGACAGATTGGCAACATGTCCAGGGTGTACCTGACCTCTTGCCCTGTGACAGTAGAGATAGGCTCCAGCCCCCCCTGTGATGCTAATTTGGATAAGCAGAAGAAGATGGATGGGTGGATGGATTGAAAAAGTGCCTTTGCTAAGAGCAAAGTAATAATATCTTCTAGAAAATGAGACTTGTTTATGAGGGTTACTAATCTGTGCACGAACCAGTATTGTACACACTCTTTCTAGTGCTTTCTTTGAACTCTCTGCTTGTCACTGAATGCCTTTTCAGTGAAGGTGCCCCATTGTAATCTACTGTCAATCTTTGTCCCTCTCTACACTTGAAGCTGTGATTCTCATACAGCACAATCAGTGTTATAGCTGGAGTTATGTGGTCAGTCCATTCTTCCTTTATCCAGCTCCAAAGTAGCAAATATGTCTAGCAAGGTGCTTCAGTTAAAAATTAATTAATTCTGAACATTATAGAGCTGCATGACAAATTATATCCTGACAACAATCCACCGTTGCTTGAATTCAAACACTTATTATGAGGAAGGATTGTCCTACAAGAGGATCTCTACTGTATCCTGGGACAGGAGCACTGGTATTACAGGCCAGGTATGGGACATCTCATTTGAGGCTGGGGTGTGCGCCAAAGAGAAACTCAGATAAACCAGAATTTGACAAAACTAAAATGCTAAAAGAGAAAGGAAAAAAAGGGAAAGAAAATCAAGTCTCTCATGTTGTGTATCTCTAAAATGATTATTTCCCCCCTGACTAGATCTGTATGAGTAAACTATTAAGTTAATAAAGTTCAGATTGTGGTTCTCACCTCAGAATTGCAGCTGCCGAAGTGTAATGAGCTTTAACAAGCAAAACATATGGGGCGATGTGGAGTACTTACATGTGTATATTTGCTGGGAAAGAACTACTGATGCAAATGTAGTGGACTATTAGCATATGCTATACTTAATTTATCATTGTCGTAGGAGGAATTAACCTAAAGAATTCCTTATAAAAAGGTAGATGATGTTTTAAACAAGTATGAACGTTCACGTAGTTGGTCATTTAATCAGTACCCAATGACTCCGTTTCTGTTTGCATACCAGTCATTGTCACTGCAGAGTCATTGGACTGTAACTCATGAGCTGCCTGTCCCAGACTTGGACAACTTAATTTCCTCTGCTGTGGCCAGATAGATCTTAGGCCATCCTGAATATTGAATATTCAAGAGCTTATATTTGAAAATCTTATTAATGTACAAGAGTTGGAAAAACTTCGCAACAACACTACACAATTACAAACCACTTTATTTTATGTGTTATCCAGTGTAAAGTCAACATGCTAACAATAGTAAATCAAATTTCAAATCTCTACAAAAGAACTTGGCAGCTTGGAACTAAATATCCGTGCTTGGAACCCATGTGTTTGGAGTAAAATAAAGACCAGGAGGGGTCACTGCTGTCCAGTGTACTCATGTGCTGTTGAACAGAGCGTTAGCCTATAAGTTGGAACTTTAAATAGGCCTACCATCATTGAGGGCTACATTTAGCACATTTGAAGTTATTTTTCAGCTTTGCTTTTTTTATAAGATATTTTTTACTGTAAAGAAGGGACTACCTAAGTTTTCATATATACTACTGGGCTGTTTTTGAGGAAAAGGGAATTGATCATTATTCTTCTGTCGTGGGATATTTTTACGTCCGACCAAAGTATTCAGAAGTCGGAGCTTACGACAAGCATTTGAAAGCATCACAAATGCATTTGTCGCACCTGCTGACAATTCAAAGGAAAATGCCGAAAACCTGTACTAACGCAACAACGCTGTCACGTTTAGGCAATTACAGGTAGGTAGCTGTCATATCTTATAGAATAATTAAGTTTGTGTTGTTTACCATGAATGACATTATTACACTCTTTACCATTGCTGGAGAATGAGGGCAAAGCAGCTTAAAGGGAGAGCATTATGGCCAAGCTCAGGACGAGCCATGTCGACAACGTATACGTGCTGTTTAAAGTTCAGTAGAACTAAAATCTAAAAGCGGCAAAAACAATACTCCACTTTCCAGTGATTAAAATATCACAAAAACATTCACCTAACTGCTAACTGTAAAACAAATATAGTTTCTTTCGGACATGTCATGGCTTTCTTCTAAGAGCGTGTGATTAAACGTGGATTAGGCTCGAATTTACGATTTCTTGGTCTACAATAACCAAGCATGGCATCTGACTATATATGAAGCGTTAGTGGAGTCTCTCATACACATAACTGCAGTTATCCATCACTTGGTGGTGATGCTGAGTATTTGAGAGGAACAAAGCTAAGCTCTTTGAAACAATGTATGTTTGTATGTAGGGCAGCTTGAGATGTGTCAAAGATACGTCACTTTATAGGACTGAGAATAAATTAAATATCTAGGGTGTGTGTTCCGTTTGTTAAGACTGCAGCGCTCATTCCTCTGCACGTACCTGACACCAGTATAAAAGGCTGCTTTTCTACTGATTTTAATTTATTTGCATTATAGGTTGATAGTGGAAAAACATGTTAGAATAAATTTCAGGAAAACTGCAACTTGAGTAGAAGGGTCAAGCAATTTGATCATTTTAAAAATATATTTTTAATCATAAGCTGTAGGAATGACTTCAAGTCTAAATCTTAACTGTGGAAAGTTCAGTGGTCATGTGAACTGTAAATAAAAACAGAATGACATGATTTGGAAATCATGTGACCACCATCTTTACCTGAAAATGTTATCAGTGACAACTGATGACATGATAACAACTTATCAGTTGTTAAAATGGAAAAGTCAGGACAGGACCCTTGTTAGTGCCTGTGTCTCTGAGAAGACCAGCTGTCCTGTTCTTGTTTACTATTATATCAGCTGTACAACAGTATTGAGCTTCCTTTTTTCATGGGCTAAATGTTTTGACTGGGTGAGAGGTGTGGAGTGCAGACAGTCCAGTTTAGCAGCTAAACTCTTATCACAGAGCATGCTATTGTACTGGAATATGTGCAGAATTTGTTTTGGCGTGGTCTTGGTGAAATGAGGAAAGCTTTTCCTGACACTGAACAGCTGTAAATCCATTGATCTTCTTTTGCTTATCCACTTCAGGTGGATGGGGGTGCTGGACCCTATTCTAGCTGTCAAGGGATGAAAGGTGGGGTTGGTAGTCTGTCACAGAGCGAACACACAGACAGATAACCATTTACACTCACCTTTTGCACTCACCTATAGCCAGTTCTAAATAGATGGCTTTGGACTGTGTGAGGAGGCCAGAGTACCTGGAGAGAAGCCAGGCAAACATTGAGAAACTCTGCCCAGAACATGTGCCAGCTTTTCTATGCCTTTCTAGATAATTCAGTATCATTTGTGCTTTTACAGATGTGCTTGTTCATGCTAGTCATATGCACTAATGCACCTTAATAGCATTGTGGGTGCTGGCTTGTAAACGTTGTATAGATATCAAGCTGGATGGTGTCTCTTTTTGCCTGGTGATGTGGAATTTTGATTTGCCACCACATTAGTTTTCCACTTCACCTCAGGCCACCTTTAAATAGTTTAGGGACCAGAGATGGTAGCGGCTGAGGTTACACAATTGTTTTTATATATATAATATATAAAAAAAATCTTAGTACAGTTTAAATAAGCATTTATGTAAACAGCAACAAACTGCATTCACTTACGGTGCATTTTTCACTGCAGAGTAGTGTGTTTTTTGTGCAGTGCTGACTGAGGTATTGAAGGTCATTGACATTTAATATTGGCTTTCAGCCGGGATGTTGTCCCTTGGATATAGAGATCTCTCTGGATTTTCTGTCTCTTAATCATATCATGTACTGGCTGTGAGTTTCTATAAGGTATTTATTTTTTTTACTTTGAGAAGTGGTGCTGGCATTAAACTTGAAATGAGCATCTGTTTATAAAGTACAGCCTATAATATAGTACATAAAATGTAATATTTGTATGTTATAGTACTTATTATTTAGCCAGTGATGAATCACCTGTTTGCCATTTACTCAGGCTCTGACTAATACAAGGTTCTTCCACCATGTTTGTCTTTCATCAAAGCTTCTCTGTCTTCACCCTTTTTTTTCTCCCTCTCTTCCTTACAGATATCACTGAGATATTGAACCCAGTGTTGATGTTTTCAGGTACTGTCATGAGACTCTTTCCCAACAATTTAAGTTTCTCATTATAAACTAATCAACTGATAAATAACTACGGAATAATTTAAGCATGTTTCACCGCATGAAGAAAGAGAAGGAGAAGGACTTGGGTAAGAAGGAAAAGAAAGACAAGAGAGAAAAGAAAGAACGTATGTCTCAGTCTGAGTTAAAGAGTCTAGAAGAGATGAGCATACGTAGAGGCTTCTTCCCACTTAATCGAAGAAACTCCAAGAAGGACTCTAGGAGCAAGTTGGAGATCTCTAGCCCTATCCCAATTAAGGTGGCGAGTAACACAGAACTCTCCCTGACAGACCTTGATGCTGAGCACCATCACAAGTCCGTGGAGCAGAGAGTGGGCCAGCTAAGTGCAATTACCTCTGAAGATGTGACGGGAAATGAGCTGGAAAGTAATCGCAGCTCTGTGAAGGAGAGAGCAGCTAAATTTGGGGAACTGGCCAAGATGAATACAGTGGTGGGCCAGAAGAAAATAACTACCCTTTCTCAGGTGACCCAAAAGGACAATGCTTTGGAGGCTTCAGCTGTTTCTGGGCATAACTGGACTGCTCCTTCTACAAAGTTACAGCCTAGTTCAAAGGGCACAGTCACAGTTCAAATTCCTGAGATTGTGGAGAAAACCTTTCCTGATGCAGACCTACAGTTACCTGCACTTGTCTCCCCACCAGCACCAGATCCAAGAGAACTTGAGCTACAGCGACGCAGCACTGGGGATTTTGGCTTCTCTTTGCGGAGGACCACCATGCTAGACAGACAGCCTGATGGTGGAGTGTGCCGACGTTTGGTGCATTTTGCCGAACCAGGTGTTGGGACCAACGACCGTGCTCTGGGCCTGGTGCCAGGAGACAAGCTAGTAGAAATCAATGGGATCAATGTGGAGAACAAAAACAGGGATGAGATTGTGGAGATGATTCGTCAGTCTGGAGAGTCAGTACGGCTAAAGGTGCAGCCAATTCTCGAGCTGAGTGAGCTGAGCCGCAGTTGGCTGAGGACCACCAAAGGCCTGAACAAAGATGTAAGTAGTACCGTTCACTCATGCTTGGTCTACTGTGTGAATAGATTTTAACTGTTTTCAAAACAAACTCCATGCTTGATAGTATTCAGTTTCAGTGTCATCACATTGTTTCATATCAGAACCTGTTTTTGCTGACTGGCCACATTAATGTTGGATCTGAGAGTTTTTGTATTTTGGAAATTATTGCGTTTGCTTGTCATAGTGAGAAACACAGTGGCTCTGTTTTGTAAATACATGCATACTTGGAGTAAACCTTCTAAAATTGAAAAAAAACCCCAAAAAACATTCCCCTATTATTTTGCATTTATTTATCCTAAGTGTGTGATTTTGCACCCACCTTTTAGTAGATTAAAAATGTCTGCATTATGAGTGGAACTGTAATGATATTGATAATGTGATTTTGTGCTTGTATGTATGGGGGAGTGTCTCAGTGTGTGTTTTGAAAGAGAGAATATGTTCTAGTGTACATATAATCCCCCCTCCCCCCCCCCCCCCCCCCCCCCCCCCAACAACCCGCACC
>VUQJ01007401.1:3265-14370 GCA_015108635.1 Andinoacara biseriatus | reverse complement strand
GGGCCCAACATGGTGGTCATTAACCCCATTAGTGCCCCTTCAATGTATTCAGAGAAGGTAGGCTGCAGCCTGTGCATGTGACGCATCCCTTGTGGAACAGTATAAATGTGTTGTGAGGAGAAAACACATTTAGAATTATAGTAATTAATGTAAAACCGCTATAATTTTGTCCTTCACTGTCGCTCCTTTCCAGGTGATGCAAATGTTTAAGGGCTGCAGAAGGGATGACACTGCTCCACACATTTATGGCTTAGCACAGGCTGCCTACAGGAACCTGCTGACTACTCGCCAGGATCAGTCCATTGTATTGCTGGGCAAGAGTGGAAGTGGCAAGACCACTAACTGTCAACACATCATCCAGTATCTGGTTACGGTTGCAGGAAGCACCAACAGATCATTCTCCAGTAGGTTGGAAAGGATGGCCTCTGAATAAAGTTTAGTCAGTATTGTGACTGATGTTGTCGAGCCCCCCTCCCCAATAACACTCTACATCTTTGTTTTAGCGGAAAAATGGCAGGCAGTCTATACTGTTTTGGAGGCTTTTGGGAACGCTTCTACTTGCATGAATGGGAATGCTAGTCGTTTCTCTCATATTGTTTCCTTGGACTTTGACCAAGCGGGCTTGGTGACCTCAGCCTCAATCCAGGTACAAATGATCACATTTATTATTTAAGCCACTTGGTCTCAACTCCTAATGCATAGTTGTTTTTAATCCCAGACAGTGTGTCATAAACCAGCATATATTTTCACCAAACTCAGCCTTTGTTATTATGCTCACCTGCTTATAATGTTGTTATTATGCTATCATTTTAATATCCTGTTCTGCTGTGGCCTTTCAGACAATGCTTTTGGAGAAGATGAGAGTGACAAAAAGACCAGACGGAGAGTCCACTTTTAATGTTTTTTACTACCTGATGGCTGGAGTAGATGGTTCTCTGAGGTAGGGATTAATACTCTCATGCCAATTAAAATCAGAATCCACCACAGTACTGCATTGGATTTATTACATGGATATATTGTACTACTATGTAATACTACTTTTGCTGCCAATTTCCCCTTTGAGTATAATATATTTTTTTTAATTTCTCATTAGAACCGAGCTGCACCTTAACCATTTTGCTGAAAACAGTGCGTTTGGAATCATGCCACAGACTAAGGTAATGAAGTTTGGCAGTTTTTTTTTTTTTTGGTCCAATCAGGAATTGGGGGGGGTTACTTAAAGCTGAAGCATTTTTGTATGAATCTGCCAGGCAGAGGATAAACAGCGGGCCTCCCAGCAGTTTTCCAAACTGCAAGCAGCCCTGAAAGTTCTGGGGATCAGTGCTGATGAGCAGAGGGCCCTCTGGCTCATCCTTGGGGCCATCTACCACCTTGGGGCTGCTGGAGCTACTAAGGGTAATATTATTGAATGCACACCTGCACAACTGCCTCACTCATTGGAGAGGATATTTGTCCTACTGTTATAGAACAGGTCACAGTAACAAAGGAAAATGTCATTTGTACACTCACACTCGATCACACAATGGGAGATAATTATGACATAATTACCTCTGTTAGGCCAAACTGTTTTTATAACACTTGATGTAACCTGACAGATATCAAGCCTGCATTATTTCCCTGTTGGTAACATGATCTGTGTGATGCAATCACATGTAATCCCAATAACTGAATAATACATTCATACGTTAAAAGTATACAGTGCACAGCTGGTTGCACAGGTTGTTAGGCTCTACTGATCTGCAGCTCAACATAAAAATGTAGGTCATTACAGAAAAGTTTATAGTTTAGCGATTTGCATGGGGGTGGGAGTGGGGGCGTGGGGCGTAGGGAGGGAGAGGAGAACTGAAGTCATTCAAGACTTTTTGCTAGAGAATTGTTACTGCCTTTATAGTATGTGGCTACTGGTAAAGTGATACATTGTATTTTTTATTAGATCTGAACTCCTGTCAGATTTACCTTATTACTCCTTACTGCATGAACATATTAAATAAACAGAGCACTGTTTGTGCTTGAGCAACTGAATCTAATGGCAAACTTCTTGAATCTAATTGCTTGGAAACACTGTTGCCAGCTGAAGAATAGAAAAACCTTGATCTGATTCTTGACAGACATTTATTTTGTCATAAACATGCATTACAGGACTAATGGGAACAGCGGTGCTCATGAACGCAGGAACTTGTTTCTGTCTAAGTCTGTTTGTATGATGAAATCTAATGTAACAGATTCTTTTAACATTATACAACAGCCTCTTATCAACATTTGACTTTCATTTTAAAATTAGATAGCTGCCGTTTGTAAAAGCTAAAGCAGCTACAGAGATTTTTATTTTGGGTGCGTTAGTCATCTGTGTGTCTGTGTGTGTGTGTTACTATGGAAGACCATTGGGCTTAAAAGGATAGAATTTACTGTTTAAGTCCTTTCAAAACACAGATTTAAGTGTTTATATTTCTTGTTGACCTTTTGGTAGTTGGAATTTTCTTGGTTTATGTGGGCATATTTACACAGACAAGCAAATGAGAAACGGTCAAATTAGGGATTTAATTGCTGTTGCAATGCAGTTGAATTAAATACTGAACAGCAGAATAATGTGCAACCAAGAAACTGCAAGAAAATGTGGTGGTAGTGCTGAATTTTGTTTTTTTTAAATGTTTATTCACTCTTCAGTGGCTGTCTGTAATTGCCAGTTAGCTTGCCAAATAATTTGCAGTGATCCCCTCCAGCTGGCTCCCAATATTTTTTGATGGCAGTATAAAGCAGGGAATAGTTAAAAAAAATAATCAATAAATACTGTCTGTCACTGAGAATACAAACTCTTAACAACTTTCTGATCTGTAAATTACTTGGTGACCTTGTATTTGATTGCTGTCCTCTTTTTCAGAAGTCATTGTTATGAAGGATCAAGGTAAAGGGTTGGAATAGTAAGCTGCTGATGACAGTTTGATTTTGTCTCCCTCGTGTATGGCAATATTAGTAGATGACAGTACTCTAGAACATTAAATCGCCCTTTTGTTGCAAGGGCCTAGTTTGTGTATTGGTTTTCATGTGGAATAATGAACAGGTTATAGAATAAATTCATTGGCAGTGCTGCTTTATTCTGGAACACAAGAGGGCAGCAGTGATCTCTAAAACCTAATTAAAGGACCACCTGAAATAAACTTGCTTTTCTCTGTATATTGTATAGTGAATTATATCAAACAAGTGTCGATTAGAAAGAGAGTTGACACACCGTATCTGGGTACTTAAGAAGAAATATTGTACATACGTATGTATTTTTTTAAATTACCTTTCAGTCGCTCAGTCCCTTACTGTTTGATTCAGCATTGTTCATTTATGTTGGTAAACCCACTTTGCATGTTTTGATGTTTCAGTGTAATTTAAATAATTGTGTTGTTCAATATCTATCAAAGCAAATATTTAAATGCCATTTCTTGTCTTTATAACCACCCTTATCAATAAGAGAAGTATGCAAGGCTTTTGCAGTACTGATGAGACAGATAGAGCCCACTACTTCGTGTGAAATCCTGCAATTTCTCTCTTAAGTCTTAGAAGATACTGCTTCATGGTGGATTAAAACTGAAGTTGGCACTCATATCTGTATGTTACCATCGCTCAGCTACTAGATTAAGGGAAACTTGGTTTTCCCAACAGCAGGCTTTATGTAAATAAATTATGTCCCCTAATGATAAATTTTGCTTTCATTCCCAAGAAGATAAAAGGCGCAATTTAAATTTAAATTTAATAGACATATTTTCAGCATTAAACAATAGAAGATTTTACTTATAGATGCTGGTGGCTGTGTTTTTTAACAGTAGTTAAATATATTCAAGCTACCACCATTTGGAACATGTTTTTAGTGCATGTTTTCGTCAGCTGTGTCAGTGTCAGTTCGACCAGACACATAATCCTACCCTGTCAGAGACGGTATTGTCACAAAGCCACCATGTGCCTGCAATAGTTGGCAGAAGGGCTAATGGAGGTTTTCATGCACGTGTCTCAGCTGGCAGGAAACAATTTGCACGTCATGAGTGGGCCCAGAAGGCAGCCTACCTGCTGGGCTGCACCCTGGAGGAGCTCTCCTCTTCCATCTTCAAGCACCAGGCCAAGGGCACCCTGCCCAGAGCCAGCACCATTCGGCAGGCTTCTGACGAAAATGGCACAGCAGATGCAGGTACTCCACAGACCACATTTACCACCATATTTCTTTTTCTTTATTCTTCACAGCCCCTCCTCCCCCTACCTTTTTTTTTGTCACTCTCACTCTATTTACACATCCACACAGATATGCTGCTGCTCATCACTTGAGGCGAAAAATGTGTGCGAGAGAGAAAGTAAAGCTTATCTTAGTAATGAATACCACAGCTTTACAATGGCTATTGACAGATAGGTACACCTTTATGTGTTGGGACAAGCAATTTTGGATCCACTCTTCGTTCATTGTCCCTGAAATCATAATTACCTCACATTGATTTTTCACACATGTTGGTTCATCAAGACCGCAATACATTCTGAAGGGCATGACGACTCAGTTAAAGGTCTTTCACAGTGGGGAAGGACAGAAATGACCTCCGTTTCTCCTTCCCTGCATCTCCCCTCATTCATGAGCGTATAGTCATTGATGTGTGTGCGCGCGCACATGTAAATGTCGCCCACGTAACATAAACTCACTTGTGTGCTAGTATAATGAATTATGAAAGCTTAACAGGTGGCCATTGCCCCTAGGCACAGACATGAGTATGCACAGTTTGGTTTGACCAGTTCCAAAACACCTGATCCCTAAATGACACTGCTTCAGAGAGACACTTTTGTAGACATTTTAGATACCTTTTGAGGATAATGTGCTTGAATATCAGAGTAATTCAGTTCCTTTTTAGAATCAAATGCTGTGACCATAGTTTCATAAAGATTTTACAGTTCCCTATATTGAGATTCCTTCTTATAACTCAGGTGGTTCTTGTGTTATGTGCCGATGGAGATGTTGTGATCTGGCTTTTGAGGAATTGTTCTGACTCTGTGCTTCTCATACCAGGATCCAAAGCAACAGCCCTTGAGTGTTTAGAAGCCATGGCATCTGGGCTTTACTCTGAACTCTTCACTATCGTCATTTCTTTAGTAAATCGGTCAGTATTTCTTGTCCACTATTTACCTGAT
Source organism: Andinoacara biseriatus (assembly GCA_015108635.1). Taxonomy (NCBI): domain Eukaryota; kingdom Metazoa; phylum Chordata; class Actinopteri; order Cichliformes; family Cichlidae; genus Andinoacara; species Andinoacara biseriatus. The sequence continues at coordinate 9,222 of VUQJ01007401.1, read as the reverse complement.
GCTGTATTACATTTTTAATGAAGATGTCATGTTTCTGATGAATCATTATACAACCAAAAAATTTATTTATTATGCCATCATTTGAGTTTAAACAAGAATGGCAGAATGATTTCAGAGTATTAGACTGTTTTTAATTCTGGTTAGGAATGAAGTGGTGTGAGATGAGGTTAAATAAAGGAGTTATTCAGTAAAAAATAATCAAGCACTGCTACTGTTACATGTGTATTTGTATTTTCCGTGTGTGCTTAAGGGCTCTGAAATCCAGCCAGCACTCCCTGTGCTCTCTGATGATTGTGGACACACCAGGCTTTCAAAACCCAAGGCTGGGTAAACGTGAATGTGGTGCAACCTTTGAGGACCTATGCCACAACTACACTCAAGAGCGTCTGCAGACCCTCTTCTACCAGCGTACTTTTGTTCAGGAGCTGGAGAGATACAAAGAGGTAATGCCATGTAAAGTATTATGCACTGTGCATACAAACAGCCTCATTCTCATTGTTTCTGCCTTTCTCCTACCCTTTCTCTCCCCTTGTCTGGTCCTTTCTCTCAGATATATCAACTCCAATAGAGGATGTGTACACACATCAGATACACTATCTGTTCCACCTGTCACAAGCTGTGACAAGCCAAAGTAGTTCATGTGTTAGACCTTCTCATTAGTGATGCCAGTCTTCACCGCTTCTGCCAAGATCAAAGTAAAGTCACTCACAGCTGCCTGTGGGAGAAACGCCCAGCTGCACAGCAGTGGTGGTGTACCCTAAAGAACTCTTCTACTTCTGCCCTCTTTAACGTTCTGTCTAGCAGGACTGGACCATCAAAACTGGGTGCAATTATCACAGAGGATTTAATTTATTTGAGGACAAATAGAAAGTTTTCCATCAATACTTACAGATACGTCCCAACTAATCGTAGAAATTTTCTTATTAAAAACTCACCTGATGGCAGACATCCTGATCATATTACTTCAAATAGTCTGAAAAAGGATCCTGGGATTTCCCACCCACATCCTTTGTATGGCAGGAAAGGATTTGGAGAGAGATGAAGTATTGCATAAATGTGTGTAGTGTAATTCTCTCTTGTCAGTACATCTTGAAAATATAAGAACCTGTGAAACTGTCATTGTAAACTGGGTCAAACTCATTTAAAACCGCACACAGTCTTAACAATGACAGCGACAGGCAGGCGGGTTAAACTGTGATACAAACAGGCACGCAGCATGCCTTATATTTTTGAATAAATTGCTGTTGGGTGCGGCAGCTTTTTGGGTAGTTTTTTTTGTGTGTGTATTTCCTCTGTATATGGACTCTCCACAGCAGAGAACAAAAATCATTGGGGAGACTTTACATAGACAGTCGGCTCGAACACTGGCATCTGTCACGGCCACATTATTAGCATGCCAGCATTTTCCATCCTTTCCAGAGCACTGTGCACTCTGTCACTGTGCGCTGTTACTTGAGTGCTTTTTTTCCGATAAAGGTAATTTAGTATATTAATTTCAGCTTTACCTCAGATCATTTTTATCATGTGCAGCAGTAATCATAACCTTTTAGCATTTCTCTTTACCTATAGGACAAACAGTCCATTATATGCCAGATGATCCTGTTTTTAGATGTTAATATAATGGACTTATTGTGGCTTGTTGTTTTTCTTACATCAAATGTGTCATAGTTTTGTTTTTTTCCCCTTCATCCTCACTACAAAATGTTTTCAATTCTGGTGCTTCCCAACACCTTCTGTAGGCACAAGGGCCACCCCATAATAAGCTATGGGATAAAATATTATTTTATGAAAGGAAACCAGAATGTTGAAGTACTTGATGACTAGCAGTTAACTAACAGGGCTGCAACCAAACAGTATCAATCTGTATTGGTTAAATAATAATGTAATTATACTCTTTAAAAAAAACAAAAAAAAACAAAAAACAAAACAAATTGAAGTAGTTGGAGTTGGCCTATCATGTGTTAGCAAATTTTGGAAGTATGTTAAAATGTCCATCTGATCCATTTTCTTTTTCGACTGAGGTTGCCAGAGCCTGTCTCAGCTGCCATAGGCTTAAAAGCAAGGTTCACCCTGGACAGGTTGCCAGTTTTTAACAGAGGTAACACAGAGAGTATACATTTGCAAAACCTATGGCCAGTTTACAGTCACCAGTGCACCAAACATGCATTCCTTAGACCAGAGAGAACCCACACAGGAAGGCCCCAGCTGGCTAACAGGTTTGAGCACAGAACCTTCCTGCTGTGAGGCAACAGTGCTAACCACTGTACCACTGCCTCCATTACAAATTTCTGCTCGCTTCAGTTTTTATCAGATTAATAATTCAGAACTTAAAAAAAAAACTACTTACTGTTGTTTACATTGCGTAACTAAGTAACAGTATACTGTTTCCAGACTCTAATAGTTTTTCTTTTCCCTGTAACATTTACTATTTTGCTTGGGAAAAGACTGGGATTATTAATCCTTTATTAAATGGACATTCTAAACATTCTTGTAGTCAGGGCCTTTTTGGAGGCGTGGCTCTCTCAGAGGAGCTAACTGTACGCACATCAGTCGGGGAAACAAACACATTTTACTTTTCCATACAAGTGTGCACTGAAAAAAGCATCTCTACTTTTCATGAATGTCTGTCTATTCTTGAACAAACATACAGTATTTGTCTATGACAGTGGGCTCCAAAGTGCCCCCCCCCCCAAAAAAAAAAAAATTAAGCAGATTTATTTTTTTTATTTTTACTGCTCTTCAGAAAACATCAGTCACAATTTTTCTTCTTTTTAAAAATTAATGAATTCTTTTTTTTAATTTTGTAACATTGCAGATGATTACTTTGCCAATCTCTGTCTTCCTCCAGGAAAACATAGAACTTTCCTTGGATGACACAGAAACCAGCACATCTCTGTCTGTGGCAGTGGTAGACCAACCCTCGAGTCAAGCACTGGTAAGTTTGTTTCTTTTTATTCCCTGTTGTCTTCATTTTGTTTTCACACTTCTGTCTTGCAAAATCCCCCTATCCCCTGGTTTTAGTATAATAAAGTGTCTTTCATTTTCAGATGTTAATGTAAAAAAATATATCTTTAAGCATCAGAAGACTTGTCTATGCTAGACTTGTTTGGCAGAGAGTAGAAAGAGAGGGTAGGAGCAAGAGAAAAAAAAAGGTTAGAGAATTGACTTCAAGAAAGAAAATCAATGTTTGGCCTTTCCAGCCTATGATCTGCACCATGGAAACAGAAATGGCAGAGTTTAGAGAGTCCATAGATCACTTTGCTGTAATTCCAATGTGTTTGGTTTGAGTGCTTTACTTTTTAAAGGGTCCCCACTCTAATGGGAATGTCATCAAAAGCAGTGAACTGTAGTACATCACACTAAAAACTGAAGGGTAAAAATAACACAGATTCTTCAAAGTCATTTCTAAAGTCGGCTATAAAGATCTGTGCTGTTTAGAGCGCAAAGACGTTTTGATCAAAGATTTTTTTTCCCCCCTCACAGATATATATTTTTTCCTGTTGTAGCTCAGACATCTGTTATCACAAACAGCTTTAATGCTCGATTCATTGCAAGCTTCATAGTTGTCATATGTCTTCTCCAAACTGATAACCTGTTTTGTATTTGCAGTCAGTGTAGTGTGCACTGCTGATAAGGATGTCTCCAGTGCAACTTCCTGATGGCTGCTAAAGCATTTTTTTTGGTTTTGTGGATTTGGTTCTTAAACCAGGATTCCCAGGGTGGGTTTAGACAGTAGCTATGTTAACCAAGCTGGCTACCTTAATGTGGAGATTTGTTTTCTCTTGAGCTTGAACAACAGGGGATTATGCTTAAAGTCTTTCACTTAAAAGTGAGCCATTCAGGCCGCGACTCTCTGAAACTCTTCATTAACCTAATTGTGTTATCTTGCCAGATATAGTCAGATGCATTCAGAGGGTTTTTTCTTTTTTCAATGATCATCAGTTCTGATGATGCTCTTGTTTTGTTCTCTGTGCTCACTCTAATTGTGTTACTAATTGTATTACTTTTAAATTCTTCTCCCCTTATACACTTCACATTCATTGTTTCTATTCTAATTGTGTGGAAAAAGTTACAACTGTTGTATTACTGCAGCAAACTGCTGAAATTATGCTGGGATCACAAATGCTTTTGAAACTTAAATTTCCACTGTTAATAAAATCTGTGATGCTGTGTTTAGACCAGGAAACATAGAGTAAAGTACTTTTGTTGACATTTAGAACGGCTTATATTTAAATAAGCACTAATAACAGGGGACGGCACAAAGCTTTGAAGGATATTTTTCTGACTTTTTCAAAACCAATTAATAATTACTGCTTTATTTTTGTGTCTAGGAGGTGGATAATAAAAGCTTAAACATATTCTGATTCATCAATGCATTAAATGTCATTTTGAATCAGGTTTTTTGTTACTCATGTTTAGCATAGTGTTGGTAAAAAAGGTAGAGAGGGTCAGGAAGGTAAAACGGAACATTTGGTGTGTGTGTGTGTGTGTGTACAGGTACGAACAGGACGAACAGATGAGGCCCGGGGCCTGTTGTGGTTGATGGAGGAGGAGGCACTGCAGCCTGGGGGATCAGAGGAAACACTGTTGGGACGCCTGTTTAGCTACTACGGACCTGCTGAGGGAGAGAGTAAAGGCAAGGAGAAGACAGACACACATAAGGCCACCATAATACAAATAATCGTGTGTTCAGATATGAACAGAAAATGCTCATATTTTAAGTAAGTGAGTTATTAAGTCTACTGACATTATACACAGCTCAAAAAGATTAAAGGAACAATTTTTAATCAGAGTTCAGTGTCAAGTCAGTTAAACCTCTGGGATATTGATCTGGTCAGTAAGTAGCAGAGGGGGTTGTTAATCAGTTCCAGCTGCTTTGCTCTTAATGAAATTAACAACAGGAGCATTAGAGGGGCAACAGTGAGACAATCCCCAAAACAGGAATGGTTCTACAGGTGGAGGCCACTGACATTTTTTCCTCTTCATAATTTCCTACTGTTTTTTCACTAGTTTTGCTTTTAACTAGGGTCAATGTCACTGTACGGTACTAGGACCCTGTACAGGTAGTCAAACTCCTCCAGGATGGTGCATCTATACGTGCCATTGGCAGAAGGTTTACTGTGTCTCCCAGCGCAGTCTCAAGAGCATGGAGGAGATTCCAGGAGATAGCCAACTACTCAAGGAGAGCTGGATGGGGCTGTAGACGGTCCTAAGCCCATCAGCAGGACCAGTATCTTCTTCTTTGTGCAAGGATGAACAGGATGAGCAGTGCCAGAGCTCCAAAATGACCGCCGGCAGGCCATTGTGTGAATGTCTCTGAATAAACAACTGCACCCTGACTGCTATTAGGTATTGGGATGGAATCCTTGGACCCATTATTAGACCCAACACTGGTGCAGTGGGTCCTGGGTTCCTCCTGGTGAATGCAGGCAGTTCCTGGAGGTTGAAAGAATTGATACCACGGACTGGCCCCCACGCTCACCTGACCTAATTCCAATATAACACTTCTGGGACATTATGTTCCAGTCCATCTGATGCCACCAGGTTTTTTTTTTTATGCTGTGCAATGTCAGTGTAAATGACCTAATTACCCTATAATATATAGTTTCCAAATCCCCATATCTCTTGACCAGTTGTTATCATACTGCAGAATAATCACTTATATCCTATTTTCATGTTTTGTTAGCACCTCTCTAACAATAAAAACCAAAGTTGCAGCTTTTAAAAATTTCCCTGATAGAGCTAGAAAATAATGCGCAAAGTGTCATATTATGCTCCAAAACAACAGCTGGTGAATTCTCATTAAAGCTTCTTTGAGCTGCTCTCTTATTCACAAGGGGTCACCATAGCAGTTAGCTCCGCATGTTTGATTTGGCAGATTTTTTTTCTTTTCGCCTTCCTTCTCACAATCCCCAAGTGATTTGTGTCTCCTCCCTGGATCAAACTGGGGAGCTTTT
>VUQJ01007397.1:9801-20594 GCA_015108635.1 Andinoacara biseriatus | reverse complement strand
TGTTTGTATGCTGAAACAAAAATGACAAACAAAAATGATTAACAAAGTGAAAAATAATATTTGGCTATAACCTCTTGACGGACCCCAAATAGGCCTGTTCTTCATCCCACAGTACCTGTATACGTGGGTAATCTACGCCAGGATCATATTTGTTAACTTAAGCTTGAGGTCTTATACGTGTATGTCAGAACCGAATCAGGCTCTCTCCCACCTGACTGTGACTGAATCTTTGTGTCTGTTGAATTGCCAACATACTTACTCACAGACGTCAGCATCATAGGGCTGCCTGCACTCCGCTCTGTTCTACTGTGTGTATACAAATGAGCTCCAAAAGCTCCGTAAAGCCCAGTAACAGTCTTTGATTTGATCCATGACAGTCTGTGTACAGACTGGTAAGTGGTGCAGCTAGCATCCCAGTGAAGCTACAAGCTGAATGAAGATAAATCCCCTCAAGAGAGTACACTTCAGGAGCCTTGCTGAATTCACACTTCTCATTTAATCCACACATTCTTTGTTGCAGGCTTGCATACCTGGCTAATAAACTTGCCTTTACACACCAGGTCCCATATGAAGACATATTGTATAGCCAAACTTGGTCTTAAATTAAACCAGAAGCACAATATTAGAAATTCAAACATACTTGCGCTGTTTAAATCTGAAAATAAAAAAAATCACAGTTCTTCACATACTGACGAGATAATCCCTACAAAGCAGGGTGTTTATCCCTTGTCCAGAAATAGCAATTCATCAGTGACCCTATAGTGCTATTCTCTGTCCAGGCCCAGCAAGACAGCACTAAATGTTCAAGTGGAGGTAAGTGCCGGCAAGTCCTTTGACAATACAAGCATAGTTTCAAGCTCCCGCTCAATACAGCTCCTCGCCTCTGAGGGCATAAGGAGGAGAGGGTGGGGGGGAAAGGGGAGTACAAGGAGCTTGGGGTGGAGGGGTCAGAGAGTGTGTGTCTAGGGACTCTGCGTGTATGTGCGTGCATGTGTGTGTACCTGTTCTGTCTGCTCTTTGAGGTTCTGGAGAGAGACATAGTGCTCTCTGTGGAAATGGGAGATGTCGTGTCTTTGCTTCACTGAACCCTGCAGCCCTGCAGAGCAAAGGGCTAACAGGGAGGACGACAAAGCAAATCCCCTGAGATATTCTGAGACAATAAGCACCAGCTTTAAAATAGGGGAATGCAACAACACAAGTGGACAAAAAGATGACCATATAATGTATATGCTAATGGCGTCTGTACAGGAAATCGAGCTACCCTCACACTTGATCTTGCAGCGAGTTATTTTGATCGCTATCAAGTATATGTTCAGTCTATATTGAGATTTCATACACCCGAGTTACTTGCAGCAAATGGCCCTTTTTCTGTTGCTGTTTTTCATGATTATGAAACCTGTGTATAAATGTAAAATCCATTCTTCATCCCGGCTCCTGTGACCGGATCATAGATGTGTGCAGGGATTCAGAAGTTAGAAGCCAGACTAGATCAAATCCAATTTAAACACCAAATAAACAAGTTTTTGACACAGCTTATGTGAACTTTGCATAAACACTCACATTAAATATTTATTAGTTGCATGCAATTATTATTGAAACATTTTGAGCTGACAAATGATTGAAAGTTTTTACTCGGGCTGAAATCTCTTTAGATTTTGTTTATTAAGGTCTAAGAAATGAGGCCTACCCTAAGAGTCCTGGAGCTTACTATTGGACTCAGGTTTATCTTGTTTGTCTGAATAACTGCTTGAATGCTTTTCCTCGCTTCTCAGCTGAACAAAGGCAAGATTACTAAATGTTGGACTGCAGAAGTGTCTGCAAACAAACAACCAAATGCTGCAATTTACACAGCAACAGGAAATCTGACGCTAAGCTTACTCTATATATGCATGATGCTCTTATAAAATGCAGAAGTGAAAAAAAAAAAAAGGGGGGGGCTTTTCTTGAAAGGCTGGACTTGACAGAGAAAGGTCAAGCTTGTGACTTCGACAAGTTGACCTCACTGCTGCAGCCATTAGATGGTAGATAGTATCAGAGGCTCAGCAGGATGAGTCAGGCTGTGTGAGTTTGCCATGAGGAGGTGGTGGGGATGCATCTGTGCGCTAGTGTGTCATGACACGCGGCTAATTAGGACCGAGAAGTTTGTGTTAAACTGAAACACAAATGTGGCAAAATGTGAATGTGTGTTCGATGATGGTGGTCTGACTGTGCGTCTCTTAAGGCTGCAGCTTTGTGGGAGAATCACACAAAGGTTTCACAAGTAAATTCTTGACTGCACATTTAAAGTAGGATTTGCAGGAACCTTGTTTTAAATGAACATTTAGTTACATTTACAGATAATTCACGTTGGTTTTGGATGGCTGCTCGTTTTGCACATAGCAGAAATAAAGAAACTAGACATGCAGAACTTGTGTAAAAAGGTCACTTTATTGTTGGTTTTGGTCTGTTTATGGGATTTATGGCAAATATCACCATACTTCCACACCATGTATTTAATATACAAAGGCATGATTTTAGCAACTTCAGTACTTCAGCCACATGTTCTTCAAAGTACATATAGTTGCAACTCCAATGATTCAGTGAATAGATGGAACAAAGACATGTAGTTGAGCAGCTTTGTCTCTGACAGAAACAGATTCTTCCACACCTCTCCCTGTTCTGCCTGAAGGCTTCTCACAGGTACGATTTCTTGCCCTCGGTTTGGGAACTGAAAATGAGAATCTCCAAATTAGAAGTCAGAGAGTCGTGTTGGAGCCTGACCCTGGATTCTCACCTCCTATCCAGCTGGACCTGTGAATACTGGATCTGATTTATGTGATTCTGCCATCCTTCTCCCTCTCTCAGTGCTTGCCTGCATTTTTTTTGTACTTTTATTTGTTTATAATAACCTCTGTTATGATTTTCTTTCACCTCTCTTCCTTCTCATGTTTGTATCCCAGCTTGCTATTATTGTACGGCACCACAATGTCATCTCAATCTTCAATGCTCATATTACGTTTACACAATCCTTTATATGCACATAAAATATCAACATATAATCTCAATCTAAATGCAATATATTTACCCATAAACTTGTTTGCATCTTGAAACTATATTGATTTTTGTGGCAGATGGTGATGATGCATATGTGAGCGCACCCTGCAGGGTTCCACGGTGACAGGTCTGGGACCTAGCAGCCCATTACCACATATGTCCTGCAAGGGGGGGGGTTCCAGTAGCAATCGGTGAGCTATCAGCCTTGAGCCCATCCATCCTAAGCTCAGAGCTGCTCCTCGGGAACCCAGCAAAACACAGCCAGTCTTCTCTCCCATAGTGCTCTGGGATGAGCTCTGTCCACAAGGGCCTGGGAGTGAGGCGGACGCTGGCTCTGGAGGGGAGGGGAACAGAGGAGTGAGGACAGTGAGGTTTAGCAAAGCATTAGCCAGCCCTGCTGGAGAGCTGGCCCTTTTGAACCAGGCAGCGACTGAGTAGTAGTGCCTGGGGCTAAACGTGGCACCTTTGACAGTGTCAGGGTGGCACTACAGCGGCGGGCCAGCTAGATGCTTCTGCTACATTAGACACCAAACGGTTGTTGGTGTCTATGCTCACGCTGACTTCAAATGAAGGATTATGATGCACGACAGCCACATATGGATTGGGGGGGGGGGGCTGACAGTAGACAGGGGGATTTCTTCTCTACTTTATCATTTGATGAAAGGTGAAACCAGTTTTAGAAACTTAAAAAATGTGTTTTCAATTCCAGAGTAATAAACACAATGTCTAAGGGTTTTTCCCAACGCTTGGATCAGAGTGCAACTTGTTTTGCACTCATGCAAACTACTACTATAACTACTGTTAAATTTAAAGGCAGTAAAAATGTGATGAATAAGGAATATGGCTGCTTTTCTTGAAGGTATTTGTGTATCTGCATCTGCATATATTTTTTTGTATTTTAATATCTGGTGAGTTTGCACGGCTGCTACCCTGGCCTGGAGAGCTTAAGATCTAAAAGGATCTTGTTGGTAGATTAAAGGTGGACTACTGCGAGATAATTCATTTCACCTTTTCATTCTTTGATTAAGCTCTCTCTATAACGTTACTAGCAAAACCTACCAGTATTATCACCACAGGTCTGCCTGTCATTATTCTTGAGGTGCTGCATCCACGTCTATTGCGTCCAAAGAACATGTGTCTACTTCCTAAACCAGCAGCCCCTTATATCGAAAGCAAACTGGCAGTCTCTCACACAAACACACACGATAACCATTGACGGGCTTCTCCTATCACATTTGAAAAACATGCTGCTAATGGGGGAATGAGGGACATGAAATCACTTTCAGTGGAACATAAAAGCGGCATTGTGAAGTGGCCTGGTGGTAATTACACCACACAGACCCATACTGAAGGAAGCTATTTAGCAATATGGCCCTGGCCTGGGCCTGTGCTGCTGATCTCATTTGGGTGCATTAATTAGCTTGCTCTGAGCCTTGGAGCTGGGTGTTAACACTACAGCCCACTGCTTGGCTGGTTGGTTGGTTAGTTAGGATGACTAACATGACAGTCTGTTCAGCTCTGTTGTAAATCTACAGGCCTCCTGAACTTCCTTACACCTCGCCATTCCCCCTCTCCTCTAGCCTATCAGTCGAAGACAGCTGGGGCTACACAGAGGCCACGGCCGCCATTCACTGCATTCAGCACGGTGGCAGCCACCGCAGCACAATACGCAGCCTGCCTCATTTGTAGATGCAAGAAACCTACCTCATTTTGTTTGTGTTTTAAATAAGCCTGATTGGAAGTTTAGCATTGCCAGTAAGTTAATGCGATCAATTCTGGGTTATAATAATGCATGAGTAGTTGATAAAGCAATGTAGTGCAATACAAATTCTCTCAAGTAACTTCAGTAGTAGAAAGCAATAATAAAAAAAAAATGACTGCTATATATGACTGCTAGTCATTTTATTTTCAGTGTGAAAGTCACCTCTAAAAGGCACTAATAGATAACCTTTCTTTCTCTTATTTGGAGGTGTCTTTATAGTATGAACACAAACATAATAGTTTAATTAAGCTTCTGACACATACTTCAACAGCAATATGTACAAAAGAAAGAGAGGCTGTATTTCCATCCTCACAAACACTACTGCTTATGTCTTACAACTCAGAACTTCTAAAGAAGTCGTCTGAAGTACCATGCTCTTTTTCACACCAGAGCTTTTTTGAAGAAGGTGTGAGTTTTTCAAATACAGGATGTCTTATTTTTAGAATTCAACTCGACATTTTCTCCTGCTTGTGAGATTGGTGTTTTTTTCAGCAGCTTAACAGTGAAAATGCACCACAGTCACATGTATGGCAATGTGAAGGCCAACACACAACTTCGTGTATAGTATTAGGGCGCAATTAAGGATGCACAAGGAAACCCCCCCCACCCCCACCCTTCACTGTGACAACCAACCACATCAGAGACATGCTTTGTTCTACACGTGGGTGTGCCAAAAGCCCGCTTACTGTTAGGTTTACAGACGACGTCTCAGAAAACGACACGAGAACTGTGTTGGTGTGACAGTATTTCTTGTCTTACTGGGAGTTATTAATGTTTTCATGCCGTTTAAACCGTTTTCATACTTCACCAGTTTGATTCTCCTTGTCTTTAAATATCAAACACTACGTGTTGCTCGAGAAATCGAAGATTTGCATTCACACGGTCGTAAATCTAAGTGGAGAAGACACAGAGGCAATGGTGGCATATGCTGAAGGTGAGCCATGCGTGTCAGCTAGGTCAGGCAGCAGTAGGTCATTTCCATAAGGTGCCGATGGAGCAGGTGATAGGAAGGTGCTGGCATGAGCAGGACAGAAGTAATGGGGCAGATGGACCTGTCTTGCACTGACCATGTATTCCTGCACCCCACTGGGGCCCCAGGAGGGGGCTGAGCAGGCTCCCAGAAAGGAGGGTGTCCCACTGACACCCTGGCATTAAGCCCTGTCCAGCCTTGGCCTGTACCCATCTCTATAGCCCCCCCTGTCCCCCCCAGCCTCCCTCAGCACCCCACCCTGCAAAACACCCTAAACGCTGACCAAGCCCTCAGGGCTCAGGCCAGCCTCCTGGGCTAACAATGGGCCAGACAACAAGCTGCTCCCTGGGAAGACCATTCCAAATGAGCATGCCAGGGATGGATTTCTGCAGGAGGGTGTAACAGTACCTTATGTACATAGCAACGTTTTAACACCACTGCAGCTCACCTGAAGGAAAAGTCACTGCGCTCTACAATCTAACATTGCACAGGCACGCTTCAAATTTCCGTAAATGTATTTGTTTTCTATGTGAAAGAGTAATCTGTTTATGCAGATGTAACTTCTCATCTTTTTATCTGCTTCTTTGGAGGTCCAGTCATTTTCCGTTATGTGGCAAACACACACAGCTTGAGCTGTGAATTTTCTTTGCAAGGTGACATTTCCTGGCTATGTGCAAATAAAGCACACACAGAAACTCTGTCAAAGACAAAGACTGAGGTAGATCTCTGAGAAAGAGATCTCAGAATCTCATGTAGTACAGCCTTTTGCAAGTTGATTAAAATACTGTGAAGTTATGATTAAATGGCACCATTGCTTTTTTATTTGGTAATGTTTAGTTGCCAGGGCAGTGCAGGTAGGGGGTCTGAAATCTCAAGTAAGTGCCTCAAACTATTATTCTCCAATAGAAACTCAATTTGCACCACACTGGATTACAAGTTGTATTTATCGACCCATAGCTGCCTCTCTGCAGCAGCCTAAAGCTCGGTTAAATCATGAGGGAGGAGGATGGTAGGGGGTTGCAGAGCGGTAGATTGGCGATAATTGGTTGAAGGACAGTATACAGTAATAAAGGGTCTAAATAACCAGGCTTGTTCCTGTCATGTTTCACCACTTCTATTTCCATACCAATTAAACCTTGTTGAAGCCGCCGTGATGAGAAAATGGAGGTGCAAAAGATTCGCAATAGCGAAGCACATCAAAGCAATGCACCACTTTCGTTTATGCAACTTCTTCTTATGGAAATTTAGTCAAAGTTTAACACTTTTGGAAGGTATTTATCCAACGTGTCTTGACTGTTTTGCACATTGGATTCAACACTGCAGTGCACGTTTTGCTGCACTACAACACTTAAAAAAAGAAAAGAAAAATAGATAATGTATGCCTTATTCAGAATGTGCGCAGGCTTTGAGGTTTAATATGAAATCAGACTTCTGATTGAGATATGGATTATCTTACTTTATTCACTGACAGAGCTCATCCAAATACAGAGGAAGAGAGTTCAGGCCGATAGATTGAGTGGTAGACTTGTAGGCAAATGGAGATCTGAAGGAGCGGATGGAGATGGATCTCTAGAGATATCCTCTAGCTCTGCCGTCCTGTGATGAGCCACCTATAATCCACGAGGACGACTATGTCTCATTTCAAAGTAAGATGGAGGGCTGCATCGATTCCACTCGGCTGAGAGGAGATCTGATTTAAGTTTTGAATGTGAGAGTGTGAGCTAGCATACCTCAATTTCAGTGCAGATGAAATTGGCTTTGGTGCATTATATTCTTTTGCTGCCCAGCAGACCGTGGTGGCTGCAGTGTTTTGTCACACTGTGACAGATAAAGAATATAGGGTTGGTGTCACAGACACCTGCACAGCTGGAGGGCATGCCCATACATGATGCCACAGCAAACCATGGCCTAGTTTAAGTTGCTCTCCATAAAATTATATCTTCATCGGCAGCAGATAAACCAGCAGCCATGAAGCATTTTATAAGGGCTGTTCATTAAATACAACATGCACAGTTAAAACTATTCCTTTTATTTATCCAGCGTAGTATTTTTTATATATTTTTTTATTTTACAGGGCAGTTTCGTACAGTAGTAGTAAGCTAAATCAATGCAGGTGATTTTTCAGTGAGAGAATAGAGTGATATCTGGGGATTTTTTTCCCCCGCTTTCATGCAAATTAATAAATATCACAAAACATGAAGCAGACCCCGTGAGAGGACGAGTCTGGTTAGCCATGAAAATTGTTGAAAAAATTTGGTGTCTTGAAATGGGGAAGATTTAGACATAATTTAGCATTGCCACACTTCCTAATTTGAATTATACATTTCAATGGATAGGAGCTCTTTCTAGAAAATATGCAAACTAGTGACCTTTTTGTTTCCTTTTTAACCATTTTAAACCAAGCAGCACCTTCACATTTACAGGTAGGAGTGAAAGTGTGTCATTTCTCTACTTTACATTATACTGTATAACACATATATGCTAAAAAAAAACTATTATAGGGGTACTCAAAGATCATGAAAAGCACCTTTAGAGAGATGAAAAAATATAAAGGCAGGTGCGCAGAAGTGTTATCCGGTAGATACTGGTGTCTTCTGAGTGTCTGAGGAAGGAGACAGGTCAGAAGAAGCCAAGGGGCCACATCTGAGGAGCGCAGTCCCCCCCATATTGGCGAAGCAGGAGTCCCTACTCCAGGCCTGTGTTTACGTTTCCCTTCAAGTGTTTCCCCCCACGGCACTCCATCCAATTCTGCTCAACAAGGGAACATGAGGGAGCGGACTAAAATGAGAGTGGGCTCATGAATGGAGAGGGACAAATTGACATGTGGCGTTTTGTGAGGTGAGTGCCCAACCTCTCGACCGCTGATTACCATTCGCTAATGAGCACTCCTGTTTGTGTGTCTCTGTGTTTCCCTCTCCCTGCTTCTCTGCGCAGTGTTCTTTCTCCTCTCCAGCTTTGTGCAGCCCCAGAGTGGCTGGCGGACCATAGGTGCTCTGTTAATAGGGAGACGCACACATCAGTAATTAAAGCAGTAGGGGGCCTTGTACTATACCAAGCCCCTCCAATCCCCCCTTTTTAAAGCATGCCCTCCCCATATAATTCAATCCTGTCTGCCGAATTGATCATTGTCCAAGGCCAGTTTTGCCCCTGGCAGTTTTGTCACTTTCTAATGATGCTTTTCAGAGAGGCAAGGCTGGGGTCCTACCAGCACAGTGACCATTTGGGGCGAATCGCTGTCTTCACGCCAGCCTCACGACATCTGACCAAAATCCTTGCATATAGGCATAAGAACCCTCACTGACAGATAGATATCCACAATACAAACAAATACACAAAATGCATTCACTGCATGGTAATATTAGAAAATCACTCAAAACTTGTCTCTCATGTCGCTGAAGACAATGAGTAGGAAGGAATGTCCAACCCTGATAACAGTTTTTTGCTCCCTAATTGACCAGGAAATCAAAGAGTACGATGGAAAATTAATTCCAGTTAAAAACAAAATGCTTGTAATCAGACAAGTCTGGTGAAATATGCATCCCTCACAGTAATATATAAATTAAAAATGTGAAAAAAAAAATCATATATGTTTGTACAAGTCTGTATCTTTCAGGCCCGGTAATGCTGCTACATGTTTTGAGCCCAAATCTGACACAATATCATGTATATCTGTAAATTTCCTCTCTGGCTTCCTTGAATCATTCATGTTAGTGTCTATATGTCCCCCAAAATGCTTTATTCTGTCCTCAGCAGGCAAGAAGAATCCACTGGGAATGTCTCTCACTTCTGGCTCAACTTATTCAAAGTGCGCTAAAGACTGCAGGGAATTACAACAACAAATGTTTCTTTTAGGAGCTACTGGACACAGTCAGCTGGCAGTTTGTTTTTCATAAATATGTTTTAATATAGGGTTATGAAATATCAAGCAAATTGATAACAAATTAATAACAATAACCACGAATATTAGATTTTATTACAATTTACATCTGCTCTGGAGTTTTTAGGAGATGCCAGTGTTATTGATCAGCCGTGTTCCTTCTCTGGCCTTTACACTGACACCACTTGTAGCTGTAGTTAATAGGGTGGCATACCCTATTTAATTAAAATAACCCAGCCGAGGTGTTTTAACATGGCATTCTGTTTCTCTGAGCCATGTTTGTTCTGTTTCCTGCCCTGTTCAGCTCCCCCCTTATCTCTTAGACCCCCTTGAGTATGGCGTTTTACATTTCTGTTTGTAAAACTGTCAACACATCCACTGGCTGTACTAACGTGTGATTTAGCGCCAACAGAGAGGAGGGATAGAGAGTGAGAGAGAGGCAACTGCATGAGATCTTGCACATTCTCAAAGTGGAATATTTTTTCACTGTTATCCCCCTAAACCCCAAACTCCACACCCCCAAAGATGCCTTGATGTTAGCGAAGAGCTTCTTTTACCCTTTAACAATCACATACTCTCTCCCCCTTTAGTCAAATTCCCCTTTCTGTAACATTCACTGCCGGTATTTAACGCTTTCAGCTGAAGTTTAATAATAGGAAGGCCTGTGTCGAGGTGCAAATCAAATTAATGAGTGAAAAGGTTTGGCTGAAAAGAAAATAATTCCCCTTATGCACAAAATCTTAAAGCTTCCTTGATGCTGTTCTACGGACAGAAAGTAAAAGAGGTGGAAAAAAAATTTAATGTTCAAAATTAATTGGTTTAATTTGTGTGACTGAATTGCGTGAGTGAAGTTTACGCCGGCCTCACTGCTGTCAAATCAGAAATTGCCTGTCATAGCTAACAGATACCTGGGGGGGTATTTACCTGAGGTAAATTTTATATATATATATATTTATTTATTTTTTTACAGTGACATTTTTGTCAAGTGCAAATATGTTTTAGAATTGTTCTAAACGTCTTTAAAAAAAAAAAAGCAAATCAAACATTATTTGGTAAGAAAGAAAAAAAAAAAGAAGCTTTGCAGCCGCATCTGTTTTTGCCAGAGGTGGAAGAAATTCTCCTTTTAATAATACAAATACCGTAGCCTGATC
>VUQJ01007396.1:6136-20070 GCA_015108635.1 Andinoacara biseriatus | reverse complement strand
GCTAGGGAGCATATGTGTGTAGGACTGGGGTGTGACAACGGTATTAATTACCAACAAAAGATCACATCTTTGGCTAAGGAGTTCACATGGAGTGAAGATTAGCTGAAACAACACATCTCCCACAGTTTCATGATTCAGTCTTCATTCAATTGAAGGCGTGCACGCACACACACACAGAGAGAGACACACACACACACACAGAAAAACACAAAAATGAGAGGAATGAGAGGTTCCTCCTCCATCCTCTGAGCTGACGCTTTTTAGAGTCGTCACTTTACGAACACGAGAACACAGAGACACATGTATGAACATGCACAACAGTGACAGCTGACTAGTGCCTGAACAGCAGGCTGCTGAAAATCTCTCTGCATGCAAATCAATAAAGCAAAATGGAACTGTTCGTGAATGGCAGGCCCAGTTCACAGCAAAAACATACGAGTCTGTAAGCTTGACCTTTAATCATAATGGTGCGACGGCGAATGGGACGATGTTAAAGCAAAAACGATTGGTCACTGTAATGTATGGCTCTCTGATGGTGTTTGGACAGGCACATAATCAATCGGAGCCATGGGACACACTAACCTCGCCACAATCTGGCTACTGGAGGCATATTGCGAGTTCAGACTAATGGGATATCAGTTTGCCCTATGATTGCACTCAATTTGGCGTGGCAACAGCGGAGGCCAAATTTTGCCTTGAGTTACTGCCAAGCTAAGGTTTATCCTGAAACTTAGAACAAGATACTCGCAATTATGTGGATAGTAATCCCAGAGGAAATTTACTGGAGCTTTTTGAATTGTCTCTGGGGCCTAATTCAAAAGACAAAACAGAAAATTCATGACTCTGGCTCAGGTCAACCTCTGCAAAGTATTTTTTTGAGTGAGTGGCCCAGATAGCGGTCCCCCTGCTCCCCTCTCCACATGGGAAGAAGTGACTGAGTGGACTGAAATCATCTGCTCTTAGACAAACTTAACACCACATTGTCCTTTTTTGTGTGTGTTTGGCACAAGTGCCAAAAAAAACAAACAAACACAACTTTGAAATTGGGAAAAAAATCCCACAATATCCTCGTTATAAGCAGTTGAAACATTGCAGTTAAAAATTTGAAACAATGTCCCGAAGGCTGTACTGAGAATCAGTCAGCCAATATCATCCTATTTCATCACACAAATGCCAATCTCAGGAGACAACATCCTGTCAGGTCAATTATAGAATGTGCTAACATCCAATGACATATTTTTTCCAATGGTAAGCCAAGATAAGCAGACACCAGCACATGGAATAAGAGGGTTAATTTTCAGCCAGGTGGTCTATAATTAACGCGTGTGAATGAGGGTAAATAAACCTTGGGGCCTCAACTCAACCCCAGCTGTATTTGTATAGCTGGAGTTTCTCTCATATCCACAAGCTGGGCACTTTAGCTTGTAAGCTGATAACACCTGGAAGAAGAAAAAAAGTCACCCCAGGATTGTCATCTCATCCACAAAGATCCACAGCGAACCTACAGAGTAAAACCACATTGCATGTAATGTGCTTAAATACCTATCTGTAATTGCCAGTTTCGTCAATGAAGCTCATTTTTGCTCACTTGCAAGTTGTGCATTAAAATATGCCGAACCTGAGAACAGCTCTGACTTTTCACAGCAGAGGGTGAAAATGAATTTATGTTCTTTAAATCCCTTAAAAATAAATAAATAAAATCGCATTATTCAACACTCAGCCAGAAATATAAATAAATAAAGTGCCTCGTATCCTTGTTCATGTTACGGCTTTACTGAAGTATATCCATAAGACCCAATGAAAAGTACTAACTGGTCTGTGTTAATTAAAGAAGAACTGTGTGGTGTGAGAAAAGAAATCTCGAGCTATAGCTGAAATAAAATGATTAATAAAAAGGTGAGGGAGCATGGTTACTCAACTTGCACGCTTTCATTAATTTAGCCAGACACCTGGAAGCTGACGCGGATGATATTTAGTATGAGAGCCATGTATACTTTACTTTAATGGTCTATTGGTTCATAGCTACGAGTCCTGGTCTGGAAAATGTCAAAAGGCATTTAAGGTCTGAAACTCGTCACTGGCCAGAAATCATTGGGGCAACATGTCTGAATCCACAGCGCTGATGCCATGTTGGCGGATAACCGCTCCTGGTCCTTCAGTGATGTGCCAAAACAAACAGCTGCCAAAACAAACCTGCAGCGGAATGCAACGCTACACCCAGAAGACGACGAGGAATTCTGTGCGAAACCCTGCTCGGCTATGACAGCTTCATCAACACACAATGGGAAGCAGCATTTCTTTAGGGAGTCTTTCTGTCACCATGTGTTTTCAGACTGTTGAGCTAACACACACACACACAAAAAAGCAAAACTAAGGTCAGCTCAGACCTTAAAGCTGACGTTTGCCTTTTCCTGCTAAATCATAATGATGGATAGCATATACAAGTACTGGCTGAGTTTATTGTATGCTCCCTGGCACAAACATGCATATGTCTGTGGGTGTCAACAAGTGCATGTGTTACTATGATAACAGAGAGATGTAATTGCAAGAAGACATGAGCCTTGATATATTCTGCACCATTCCCCATGGCATTCCCCTCCTGTACTTTCACTGAGCTGATGAACAGGCGTAAGAGTTCCAACATCAAGTCCCCTGTGTTCCTCTGCTTACTAATCTACCATTTACAGGCAACCAGCAGATGGCTTTACTCATTCTACCCGTATTTAAATACAAACAACTGCCTGGCTCAGCACAGGAGAGTGTGCGACTGTGTTTGCATCTGTCACACGGCAGCATGCAGGGGCTTGACCTAATCCGGGAATTCTAGTCTCTCGTTCAGCATGCAGGTATGTTTTCACCACAAGGAAATGCCTCCGCTAATAGTACGGCATGAAAACTGAGGCCAAAATACTGTGTGCGGCCAACACACAGGATATTTATCCTAGATAAAAAAATTTAAAAAAAAAAACATTACTGCAGAGAAATCGTATTCAGTGTCACAAAACATTATTCAGAGTAATGAAAACTGTCTCACATGTATAATGCGGTTAAAGGTGGGTATGTGTACACATATGTGAATTTAAATATATTAAAAGACTGCTATACTGCTATAGAATAAAGGAGAACTTGTAAACATTTTTTGTATAACTGCGACATTCAGTTATGCCGATTCAATTGCATTAATCTGCCAGAAGGAAACAGAACTAACCATTCTGACTTTAGCATAAATATGTATGAAATAGATTAAAACCTTTGTCAATTGTCAAATTTAAAAAAAAAAGAATGCAATACCTTTGTAAAATGCAGCAAGATATAAAATACCAGTCAAAAGTTTGGATACACTCATTTGTGTCCACACGTGTTTGTGTGCTTTCTTACATCAATTATAGTCAATATCATCAGCTGCTTCTCCGATGAGTCCCTCATGACTGCGGATGAACTCCATCCTACAATGTCTTGGCCTGCATCTGCTGACATCAGTCTTTGTTCTGCAGCCTTGGTGAGTTTGGCATAATGGCAGGTGATAAAAAGGATGGATGTAGCTACTCTGATATCACCCATTGGTTTCTCAAGTTCTTGTTTTGAAGCCATTGTCATCTCTGTGTTTTGAAAGCCCATGTGACACGAGAGGAGTGTGAAACCAAACTGTTACTGGCTACTTACTTGTGATTGACAATGGTCCTCTCTAAAAACTTAGTGATCAAAATTCACAAAATGAATTCAGGGTTTAATTCAGTTTGACCTGAAACGTGTGACTGAGCCCAGAAACACATCAGGAAAGTGCTTCCAGAGGTCAAGCATTTTCCCATAAACTTCCACAAGACCTGAAGTCATTCTGCAACCCCGGGTATTACCTCCTGGTGGGTATTAGAAACAATTCAGGCTGTCATCACTTTTCACTCTCAGAAGCTACATCCAGAATTTATATTATCCATGGTTTAATTGGTCATCCAGTGGGTTGCAGCGCGTTTCCAGAGGAGAACAAAATCTAATGTTGCCTGCTGTAATCCCTGACCATGGAATTATTATAGTATCTGACCACAAGATAAGCTCCTCTCTGAGGAAGCGGCTGAATGATACCAAGGACCACCAAAGGAGCAAAGTGGCCAGCAAGGGAGGCGGTAGGAAAAACACAAGACAGCTGGTTAGCAGACTTTCAAAATAAAGAGCGAGGCGATTGTCCACAAAGAAATCACCGTGCATCGTTCTCACAGACAGATTAAAAATAAACAAATAAATAAAAATGCAGCTTAAATGATTTGCAAAACACGGATGGGCAGTTGTTATTATATCTGAGGGGCCCACCGCAGGTAAGGTCTATGTGTGGGAAACAGCTTGACATAGTTACATGGAATTAATTATACTTTAGTCTTTAGTGTTTTGCAAACCCCCAAGCAATTACTACTTAACTGCAATACACACTCACTTGTTTTACTGCAACACGTTTGTCGAATGAAGTCATAATTTAAAAACTTACCAAACTGTAACTATGTACAAAACACACACACGCACAAAATTTACTCCAGGATCAAGTCAAATAATAATTTAGCAAGTTGGTGATTGAACTGAGCGTTGTTGAGCCAATGACGCACAAACATAATCTGGCAAACGCCTCCTGACAGATGTGTTTTTTAATCTAAATTCTACCAAAATCTGCTTTCTCAATTAACTTTATGTGTCCCGTGTTGTAGCTAATGTGCATGCCTGTATGCACAAGTGTGTAGACACGGATGCACAACTCCTATAAAATCCAGTGTCTTCACAGCTTATCCACGCTCAACCCTCCAAGTAGGAGTTAAAGCGAGAAAGCAGATTTACTACTCTACTGGCCTCCAATATAACCCGACTGCTCCCAGTTCACTGGGTTAGCCTCTCCTCCCCCACACTCATTGTACCGGGAGCACCGCCTGTAGTTACATGTGTTGCAGACACTATATTGATTGATTTGTGACTGCTCTGCGACCAACTCCAGAGAGGGATCCAATGACACATAACTCCTTCCTCTGCTGCAAATGGCTTTTGTTAGCCACTGTAACTCACAGCAGCAGCAACATGTGTCGGTGTCTGCCAGGCATGAAATGGGAAACGCTGAAGGTTTGTTTACGCAGAAGTAGATTTTTTTTTTTAAACCAACAATAGCACGGTGTTATGGTCTTTGGGTCATGGCTGCCACTGTGGGTATAGACAATCGAGAGTGGAATTTTTGCATTCGGTCTTCTGCGTAAGAAGAAAATGTTGTGCTTATATGGCACCTTCTGAATAGAACCGCAATACTAAAAAGCCACAGCAAAACTGTTTCCATCAACATGTAAGCTACAGAACTGCTGCTTACAAATGTGTACTTGTTCAAGTGTATCCACAGCACAAGTTCAAAGGCTTGAAAATCCTCCAAAATGTACCCACAGGCTTCACAACAATCTGAAAATGCAAAAGGTAGGTAAACATTTTTCCTCCCCTCAAAAACCAACATCCATTTGTTCACATGAATTAGCAAGAGCAGCAGCTAATGCATGGAGTCAGATTACAACCTCTGAGCAGAGCTGCCTTTATCCCCCTATATGGAGCTTAATCTGTCCAAATCTGCTGCTTTGCTGTGCCCTAAATCCACAACAGAGCCTAATTCCTCTTTAATCTAATGAGTAGTAAAGGTGCACTTGCTCTGGTTCCGAATACCGCAGATTGTGTATCTTACTAGTGCATCACAACAGAGGTAGCTGAGGTCTTCCCTTTTAGGCCACAATACAATGCATTGTTATCAGAAACCATAAAACAAAAAACAAAAACACAAAACGCTCTTGTGTCACAGGAGACCAGGTAAGCTCATACATGACAGGCACTGCTGGCTAGTTTGGTTACCTTGCTGTAGCTATAGGAGAGATTACAGGTTGAGTTGTGTGAGTGGACTGCTGTCAAAAGATACAAAGGAAGGGGTGGCCCACCCCTCCAGGCTCCCAACCCCAGCCACCAGCACCCAGACCTCTTCACATGCCAAGGTAATATGTCAAAAAAATTGGAAAGTAGAGACTCTGTTGACTTATGAAACACAGCAAAGTGATCGACTATTACTTTTTCCTTTTTCACAAAAGTTTGAAAAAAGAAAGTAAGAACCTCACAGAGCCAAACTAAATCTTGCAAACTCATTGTCTGGAATAACTCTGGAAAGCAGACACTGAAACATAATGTGAGCCAGCAGCTGGAGCCTCCAAACTCCTTTTTGATAATGGACAATGGCTGCACAGTTAATCTTTTTTTTTTTTTTTGATCAAGACATTTCCTCCCTCAAATAATTAAACCAGAGTCCGTATGAAATTGACAATTTGACATTTAAGCGCCTGCTCTGGAGCATCGGCTCAAGCACCCACAATCGCAGACTCGGATTAACTGCTGTCTCTCAATAAACACAGGAGCAGCTACAATCTGTTTACTGTCTCATGAGATGAAGAAATCCAGCCAATCACTACAACTCAAACCACAGGACATAGTTTCTTGAAACAACAACAAAAATAAAACGTAATCAAATTGATGACATAAATGTTGATTAATTACTCACAAACTTACTAATTCAACATTACGTTTAAGCTCCCAAACTGTTTTTTAAATATCCCACTATACTAAGTGAAATACACATGACCAAAAGTGCCTCGCTTTTTCTATTAACCCTTTCTAAAAAATAAATTTTCTTTAAAAAAAACTAAGCCAAAAAAGTTGTTTCTATAGCAGAAACATAACAGAGTAAATAAACAGTGTATTTATTTCATTGCAACACATTTTTTGCAACTCCAATTCAATTAAGACAATTTGATGCCCATCTTTATTGCTTCGTCTCCGTCTCACAGAGCAGCAAATGCACATCATTACTCGCGCTTGAATAAAAGCCGACTGCTCAGAATGTGATGAAATTAAGTGCCAAACCAAACTAAAGGTGGAAAGTGCAGGTTTAGTAACACAAATGTCACCAAAACAAAATTCCCGCTGAAATTTTAACTTTACAAATTACAGAGGGAGCAGACTGGCGCAGGTTTAAAATTATAAACAGCCCCAGCAGTTATAAATCAACTGACTTTCTCATAGCAATCCTATTCCCGTGCAAACAAACCTGATGACAAGGTTTATGAATTGATAATGAGGAAATATTACTCAGAATGACAACACCTCAAGGAAAATTACTCACAACTGGTAATTTTATAGCTCTGTAATCCACACTGTTTGAGCTCAATTAGAAAGAAACACTGTAATGGTACACATGTCGCTTTACGACCATCAAACGGGTCTCTGTGTGCAGGTGATCGCACGTAAGGCGAGGATCAAGTATGTGGCATTACTTAATGTTCTGTTCTATAAATGACTCGGCTTTCCAGCTGGGATCAGTGGCTGGCATTGCGCCGCTGTCAGCACCACCGTCTCTCCAACCCACGCATGTCTGCGCATGGGGGGGGCCTCTTCTCAAAAGTCAAATGTCAGATGTTATCCATCCCCATTCGCAGAGAAGCACCCACCGCACCACTGGGGGCTCAGAGGCCCAGTTTCTCGGTCGCTGACGGAAAACCACCATTAGTGAGCTTGTTTTACTTTGGAGTGCTGGGGCTGTCACGATCGCACCATGACAACCATATTACCAACTATTTTATTTATTACCAAGGACACCACTAAATCTTTGCATATTACGGCGCTGGACAAAACCAGCAATATCAATATGTAAACAGGGGCTCTGAGTTTTTGTAATAAAAGATTAAATGATTCATTAGTTAATAATGAAAATGTTTTGCTATTAGTTGTAGCCAAAAGGAAAAAAAAAAAATCATGAGCACAAATTCTGACAAAATAATCAGGATTACCATGAGACCCAGGATCATCCTTATTGAAACTCTACTTAATTAACCATGTATTAAAAATGGTCATCCAATGAGTAAAAATTAGACACAATAATAAACATCTGACTAAAATACAGTTAAGTCTGTTAAAATACATACTGGAAATTCCTCACATATTTATTTCTGCAAGTGATAAAAACATAAAAATTAGGCAACTTCTCCTGCCTCAGCTGATTAAACTCTTATGAGTAATTACTATGCAGCGCTGGCTTCCAGGAGCATTATGATAATGCATTTTGAAAATGGGGGTTTGGGGGGGGGGTACAAAGCACTTATGATAAGTTGGACTGACACCTCGTGAGCATGGCAAACTAGGCAGCCAAAAACAAATGACTCCACACCTATAGCCTGCAGTTATTTTGGAAGGTGCTTTGTACACAGCCAGCGCCTGTGTTGTCATAATACTGATGCATTACCAAAACAGTGACTCCGCGAAACTTTGATGAATGAAAAATGAGTGAAATTACTTTCTTGAGTTCAACATGAGGTTTAAAAGTGAGCCTTATAAACTGGCTTCCCAGATCCCCTTGACAGGCCCTCTAATGTCTAATCAATACATTTCAACCTGATTAAAACCACTGAAAATGTCCTCAGAGCTGGGCAGAAAATACAGCAGTAAGATGTGAGATCTCCGCTGCACAAAACAGGCAAATGTAGCTTCAGATCTGCATAACAAGACTGGTCACCCAGTGATATTGTCACCTTAAAACCTATGCTTGTCACACATATTGATATATTTTTCATAAGGCTTCAAGTTGGTGGAGACTGTAGGGGAAAAATCTCTTGAAATATTCAATAAAAGAAAGCACCCAAGACAGGCTGTGACACTTAAAACTGGAGCAAAATGTAGCTACAAAAAAAGCATTTTTTTTTTTTGTCTGTTTCAATTTCAAATTCTAAGCCTGGGTACGCAACACAGTGGAGATATATTTCTTAATGAGCTCAGCAACCAGGAGCACAGGCTTCATCTTTAACATAGAGGCAATAATTCCAGTCTTTTTTTTTAAGCACTGGGTGACCGCTGACTGCTATAACTTTTCTCAGATAAATCTTGATGTTTTCATGGTCAGAGATGATCTAATCATTTCAATTCGTTGAACTCAACCAGCTAAACCAGAATAATAAAAAAAAAAAAAATCATTCAACATTCCCTCGTGTGTGCATGTGTGCACACTGTGATCCCTGCACATGCCTGTTGGGCTGAAGCTGCAGAGGATTTTTGGTCGAAACTAGTGCCAAGCAAGCAGGAGTAAACACATTCTGTCATCTTGTGAGGAAAAGCTTTTGTCTTCCAACAGGGGAGGGAGGAAATTTCACTTTGAAGTGCTCACATACTAAAAAAGAAATGGAGGTTTAATGCAGCAACTTAAATGTGCTGCCTTTAAGTAGACCAGAAACGTCAAGTGACACGAAACTGGGCAGGCTGCACTGCTCCTATTCCGGGGGTAGGCTGACTCGATTATAATCTTTATTGCATTCTTATGGTAGACTGCAAAGGTGGAATGTCAGACGTGTAAACACAGAATGCAGGAAGAACCACCCCATGTGACATGAACAAAGCACACGATGAACACCCCCCCCAAAAATGTGAGATTACAAAATAGACGACATCAAGTAGTATTATGCAATAAAGAGAGAGAGGGAGAGAGAAAGAGGAGAGGAGCCTTGGTATAACTGTTTGGTGATGCATGCAAAATGAGGGGGGGGAATCGCCCTTCGGGTTGAATGCAACGGTTGTGCAATATCTGCATGCATACTGTAAACCTGTGCACTCTACATGAATCAAAACGCTCATGCATCTGTCACACCGCTGCTAAGCAGGCGATTCACTGCTGATGAAAACGGTGTGTTTACAGACGAGCGGCTATGTGCCGCCTCACACGCAGACACTGACACATTTTCTGCTAAATTCTTGCTCCGGTCTTACAAACTGGAGTTACCCTCACTTCCTAGTTTACCGCTGCTGTCACAGCTCGGCTAACACCCTTCTTCCTCCCTAGCCAGCAAACAATTTTTTCGACTACATTTGCCGCCGCTGCTGTTGCTACGACCGTCTGCTTCTTCTGCTGGCCAGACAGAGGACGGTGGTAGCGTCTCACTTCAGTACGACACGGAAAAATAACACTTACATTTCACCACCCTGTCCGTCGTAGATAACTTCGGTTCATCATTCGGCTTGTTTTCGGACATTTCCAGTGTGATATAAAATTAAGATAGGGGCAGAAATGAGACTGAAAACCGTCCCTGCGTTGCTCTTGCCGAACAACTCTTGAGTCTATCCGAGAAAAGAGACCGCAGTGATCTCACTCGGTCCTATCAGCGGCCAAAAATACTTGCAACAGGGTTACAATTTCACTGCTGGGTGCTGGAGGAGCAGCTCGGTCTGATTTACTGTTACTCTGTCTCAACGCAGTGCGCACTCAAACCTGCTGACCCGCAAGTCCCGCAAGACCCGCCTCCGAATGACAGCGGCTTTTCCCATTGGCGGAGAGTGACAGTTTGCTTTTGCCGGTACATTTACTTTTATCAAAGGGACGTCTCTCGTTGTCTGGTATTAATAACTGGAATGAATAAATATGCGTTTATACATTGTTTTAAGTACATAAATAAAAAATACGTAAGTATGGAAATTTTAAAAATTATAAAAAAAACTCACAACCATTCTGCCAATGCAGTGAAAAGATTGATGAAAAAGCTGTAAAATAGCTGTCAAAGCATCTATACATCTTTAGCTGCCTTTAAACATGTATTTAGAATTCTTTGATTGGAATTAAAGTTAAAACAAAATCCCATTATATGTTTTGACTTAAGTGAAACTTCAGAAGCTTATGAGGTTATATCAAAAAATTGCCGCAATAAGTGAAAAATAATAAATGATTCCTGAATCCTGACATTTAAGTGCCCCCCCCACCCCCTGACCTTTCTACATTAGATTTTCCATGTGTTTCCTCTTGCAGCAACCTTGGGACAATAAATCAATATTTACGATAGTAGGTGACAAATTAAAGGGTGAAAAAATTAACCTTTGACCCTCAAAGTGAAAGGATCTGGTGGCTTTGCTCTGATGCAGGGGAATGGTCACAGAAAATCAATATAAAACTGTTCTGTGATCACCTTTATCGTAAGATAAATCTCTTTTATTCAGATTTTTTTTTTGGGGGGGGTCCTTTAGAATGAGGTTTTACTGCCTTAAAATGTCAATAACATGAAGCAGCCTTCACAGCTACATGATCTCAGCCCCAACTTGTTTTTATTTGTCTATCACAACTATTTTCTTCCACTTATCCTTTTCACAGTCACATGGGGGAAGAGGCAGGGTACACCCTAGACAGGTCACCGGCCAGTTGCAGGGCTAACACATAGAGACCAGACAACAACTCACACTTACACCTATGGGCAATTTAGAATCACCAATTAATCTAACTTCACCAAGTGCATGTCTTTGGGAGGAAGCTGGAATACCTGGAGGAAACACTCAAACTCCACACAGGAAAAACTCAGGCCAGATGATGGAGTTGAACCCAGGATCGTTTTGCTGTGAAGCAGCAGTGTTAACCGCCATACCACCATGCCGTTGTTGGTTAAGCTGTTTTCATTTAAAAATTTCACCTGTCTGTATCACACTTGAGCTCAGAGATGTATTTTCTGAAAAACAAAAATTAAAAGAACATTCATAGTTCCACGAAGATAAACCTTTTTAATTTCAGCCACTCTACGTCTATTTGTCTTTTCCACTGGCACCACCCTCAGGACAAGATGTGCAGTTTCACTTGTTTGTTTACAGTGATGCCACTGACAGCATCTGAGGTCAAGTTTAAACTCCCATTTTATTTGTTTGCATGTTCCCAGGTACGAGTGACTGGCAATTTTATCGTCTGCGAAAGAAGGCTCACTTTGTTCCTTGAGCTCCGTACAAGCGTAGAATATTTCAGTTTTTTTATTTAGTGGTTTCATCAGTGTAGTTAGGCAAATGCTAATAATAATAAATAAAGAAATAAGTAAATGAATGTGAGGAGGGAGGGAGGGAAAATGTCTGGATCTGCATGTACATGAACAGAAAGCTCTGCCACCGGTGAGTTACCAGGTAGACGACACCAGCGGCTTGCGTGAGGAAGAGACTCCAACTCTCACCTGCTCATTTTCTCAACTTGTACATTTCAGTCACCCCACTAACACTCAAAGGACGTAAACGGCGGCAAACTGCTATTAATGAGACGCTGGTGTGGTATGAGTCAGTTGTTTGGCAGGTGGAGGCAGTTAATGAAGCCCTAAGTTTTACATTTCTCTCAATGAGAGTCTGGGCCTGGTAGGTCAGACAATCCTTTTTCTTTTTTTTTTTACTTCTGCCTGTACGGGAGGCATACACATCACATCATTAATTTTAACACGCCTCAGATTCTAACACCTTGTTTTGCACCCAGGCTTAATTAAACTCTGGTCAAGTCTGTGACTCAAGCTCTGCTCGACGATGACCTTTTGTTGTTTTCTGCACTTCTCTTTTGCTTACCTGAATACCTACTGTGTCTTTATAAGGGATACGAAAGAACTATATGCACAGCTATATGTGTGTGTTTTCATTATTTTGGTCTATTTGGCTTCTCTGTAATATAATGACACTCAATAATTCCTGGTGCCTAATCCCAGCTGTCATAGGGTAAGAGGCAGGGGACCTGGGAGGAAACCAGAGTACCTGGAGAAAACCCAAACCAACATGTGGAGAACATGCAAAGATTTGAACCAGAACCTTCGTGCTGTGAGGCAACAGTGCAAACAGCCATGCCACCATGCTGCCCTATGTGATAAATTCCCACACTAATTTCAGACATAATCAAACACACGATGACCTTTTCCATCTTAATGTGCCGCCCTCTTCAGATAATGTTTACTACGTGACCTCAGCATTGCCTTATCATAGCTTCATATTTTATGACATTTATTGCTCCCCTTTATGCACACCACAACGGGTTTTATGGCGTCAATATCATTTTAACATTAAAACTTTGAAAGACATACTGGAATTTCCAGTCATGTTAAAGAGCAAAAAGTTCTGTATCTTCTCAATTACACCAACCCCGTGTATTTTTTTTTTTAATTTATGTATATTTTAGGCAAAACATCATAGCCTAACTTTTTCCTGGTCACTATAGCCGAGTCTTTGTCTGCTTTGGCACAGCAGGAAACACGCTCTTATCAGCACTCCTCCTGACAATAAGCCCTCCAGTTACTGTGAAGTCAGCCCTGCACACAAGCAGCACCATGGCCATGAGCCAGACAGGTAAGCTGTCCTTTTATATTACTGATTAATT
The DNA here is from genome assembly GCA_015108635.1 of Andinoacara biseriatus. Lineage (NCBI taxonomy): Eukaryota > Metazoa > Chordata > Actinopteri > Cichliformes > Cichlidae > Andinoacara > Andinoacara biseriatus. The sequence goes on along the minus strand of VUQJ01007396.1, from coordinate 6,893 downwards.
AACTGGTGATCGCATCTATTTTTGTTTATTCTGATTATTTTGAGTTGTTTTGTTGTTAATACAGTAATTTATGACAGTAAAGCAAAACATTTCTGGATCGTGAGCATGTGAGTGGATACTCCTGCTGTGCTGTTTCATCGAATACAGAAACCACAATGTTTCTTTTTCATATAGCTGAAGATCTGCTGATCATCTATGACACTGAGGCAAAGCAGTGGGCTACCTACCTACAGTCAGTTTTCACTGGTTCCATCTCAGAGGCCCGGATCTGCTGCTGTGACATTGCTACAGCGTCCAATCCGAAGGGAGACTTCCTAAGCCTGGCCCAGTATACCTGCAAGCTTCTAATCCTTTCCAAGGGCTTGCTGGAGGGTCTTTGCCCGGCGAAGCGCTTCTTCCTGACCCGTGTGTTGAATCCTGCAGCTCATGTGGTTGTACTGCTTTGCGGGGTGGAGAGCCTGGAGCCCCTGCTAGAGCTGGTGGCTCTGAATGGCCATGAGTGCACGCAGATCTCTAGTGAACAGGATCCCTCTGAGTACCTGTCCACTGTGATGGACATTTTGGAAAAAGGTATGTCCTTTGTTTTTGTTTGGTTTTTTAAACCGTACATTGTGTTTGCAGCCTTCTGCCTTGAGCCTGGTACAAGATTATTTGGCTTTAGGAATGCTAATACTGGCTGAAGTGCAAAAGGATGGGTAAAAATAAATCCACCACCTCCTGCAGAGTGGATAACAAGTAAAACTGCACTATTAATATC